>JBBPBX010046686.1:5241-20653 GCA_038048925.1 Garcialebias charrua | reverse complement strand
GTATGGTATGGTATATATATATATATTTTTAAATAACACACACCCACACTATTTTCTTTGAAACTATTGAATCTGTGTTCAATGATAAGACAATTTCTTAGTATACTTTTGATAATATGACTTAAAAACATTCTATACTCTAATATAAAATCTAAATCCAGGCCATGTCTATTTGTAGCTCTGGGTCTGTGAGCAATAAGATAAGTGTTCAATGAGCCTTATGTCAGCAGTGTATCGTTGTCTTGTGCTCCTACATGATATCTGAGACTGCAAGAATTTACAATGACATGATAATTCATACCTCAAATACATTTTAAGGACGTTTTGTTTTTTGAATGTCCAGAGGACCAGACTTAGCTTTTTTGGATTTTTCTACCTGGATTATTGAGCATGCATCAGGGTATTTTAAGGATGTCTTTTTCCTTTTCTACATCACATCACAACCCCACAGTGGGACCAAGCAGTGATTAGGGTTGTCGCCACACAGAAGAATGGTGGGAAAACTCTGCTGCGTCTTTTGTGCATGTATGTTTCACGTACATGTTCGATTAATTAGAAACTCTAACCTGTCACTAGTTGTAGCACATTCTGGCTTGCAGCCAAGACTTTTGGAGGCACTTAAATAAATTAGGCCATCATTAACAAAATTTGTTTTGCTTTTTGTTTTTCTGTTTTGACACAGTACAATGCATGCTTAGAAAAAAGCCATTGAAGTGTCAATCCTCTGGTTCCTCTTTAGAAGCACATTGAACAAAATCTGTGCAACAACACTCCAGAAAATAACGACGCCATCTTTAATTGAAAACATGCAGAGAGAAAACATGTCCACTGAGCTTAAAGGACTCCTTCCACAGGATCTGAGGAGCATATCCTCGTCTCCCACCTTACATGGGGGAAACACTTCAGGAGAGGAAGGCAGAAACCCGTTTCTGCCCAAAACTCTGCTGACACATGCACTTTGATGCCTGCAGGAAACGAAGAGTGCACCACTGAGCCGATCACTAAATCAGCCACTCTCTCCTTGTAATACTTTTGAAAGCTCAACAATTTACCTTGTAAGCGGAACTTGGGTGCTGGGCACAGGGATTCTGTAGAGTCAGCAGTACAGCATCATAAAATCCTAGAAACATCAACCTGTGCTTTTCATATTTTGGAGATTGACAGGCTGCTTATACTTTGTACCGGTAAAGTTGAGCCTGACTAAACTTCCTGCACTGGAAGACTTGATACATCTGAGCAAGTATAAAACACCAGAATGGATTTCAACCATGTGAACACCACATTATCATAGCATGGTGTTTTTTAATCACACATTTTCATGGCAAAATACAGGGGCAGTTCTAGAATCTGACTTTTAAGGGCACTTAGTCCTAACCCCCAAGTGCTGACAATGACTCTTGGCTTGAACAACGTGGTGGCCATTGGTATCAGAAGCATTCATAATGTGTGGTGTGCAATACAGATGTGCTGGCTAAGATACTATAGATGTAGCATTCTTTTTTATATTACACAACCTAATAAAGTCTTTGTACAAAATCAGTTTAATGTTAACTGATCCTAAATAAAGACTAAAGTTACGCAATCTGAACAAAACCCAAAACACAGTAAAACTAGATTTAAGCATTAACCTTTCATTTAAATCATTAAGCACACTGTACAATGTAACCATGACCAAAAAAAAAAAGTACCTGCAATTACCTTCGTACAAATGAGCATGCGGTAGAGCACGCCCCAGATTTGGACCGGGCCGGGTTGGTGTTGGGCTTTTTAATTGCATCAGGCATGTGCGCGGCCAATGATCCAATTATATGTCAACATGGCTTGCTATAAAATCATCAGCAGCATGCGGCCATTTGATTGCGTGCTCTGACCAGCCAGCTGAAAGAGGTAAAAAGTTCACTTAAGCTTCAGATGGACTACTGCCAGCGATCCATCAGTCCAAATGGACGTTCATTCAGCGGAAGCATGCGGCCGATGACCAACCACATGAGATCACAAAATATCTGACATGTCAGAGCAGGGTCCAATGCAGACAGAAGTAGAAGTATTCAATGCACTTTGATGGCTCCTCAGCTCCAATCTTACAACCGTTAATAATAGTCGGTGGTAAAAGAAGTCAAAGCTTAATTAAAAAATGTGGGGTTCGGACATGCAATTAACTGTTAAATCATCAGATCGGGTGGGGTTCGGAAATGATGGCTACAGGCTAGAGCCGGGTTGGATTGAATTATTTGGACCAGAGTGCGGTATTTCCTGTTTATCAATGTTGTATTCAGATGACCATGAATTTGGCCGTAGGACTTTATCATCTTCTACATTCTTCCAGACTCATTTTAGGTTTTGGAAATGGAATAAACTATATTCTACCCTCTAAAACAGGTCTATTTAACTAAACTGCTCAGGGGGACACAGTTTTTTTTTTCTTTTCATTTACCCTTTATTTATCCAGGTAGTCTCATTGAGCAACGAGAACTCATTTTCAAGAGAGACCTGTTTTTAGGGAGCAGATGGTGGGGGTTGAGGGCCTTGCTCAGGGGCCCAGAGTGGGGCGAATGAGGTTGGAGGCAGGTTTGAGTGTTCCACCTTTTTCCACCCACATTTTTTTATGTTGTCGGTACCGGGGCTTGAACCGGCGATCTTCCGATCACAAGCCCACCTTCTCTAACCTCTGCGCCACCACTCCCCCAGTTACTGAAAGCCAGCAGCTCAGGGGCCGGACATGCAGCTTTTAAAGTCATTATGTAAATAAACCAAGTATTACAATTATATGTTACTTTTTTTAATTGTTTATTTTGTTGCATTGAATCATAATCGCAATAAACAGGACCCAGAACTGCCTTAAAAAAAGAACTTATCGGTGCAGAATTAAAATTTAGGTGTGCTTGAGCACCCCACAAAAAGAGGCTAAAATTGCTACTGGCAAAATACATCAAATGGGCTCACATATTTTTTTTTTACCAGAGTTGCATTAGCTGACTCTGGCATTAAGTTGAAACGAACTGGTGAAACTTTAAAACAAATGTGAGGAATTAACGTTTCATTCAATTTCCTACTCTGATGGAAATGGTGGAAATAGTCATTAGCAAAACTACTCAGGTGAAAACTTGTCTTAAAGCTTTTATTACATGCAATATTTATAAAGAGGTCCTCCGATTAGCAGCACATTCCCTGGCAAATGGTTCCAGGCAGACCGTGAAGCAAAATTTAGATTTGCAAATTATATTTCAGGCTGAAAAAAAAAACAGTTTTTTTTTTTTTTTTGATGTGATACTAAAATGCATTTATAGTGAAACTTTAAATAACTGTTAAATAAGCATTTAAAATACACATTCTTGCATTTTGAATAGAAACACTGAATACACGTTTTGGATATTTAGTCAGGTGATCCAAAATAAAAATCTGACAGAGGTGTCTGGGGAAACTGCTCCAGATCCTGAACAACACGTCACACCCCCTGCATGCCACACTGGACTCACCGCATCACTTTCAGTCATAGACTGAGACCACCGTGGTGCACCACAGAACATCACAGGAAGTCCTTCCTCCCTGTGACGATCACACTTTTCAACCCCTCCCCCTTTTCTACACATAGGACAATAAAATTAATCCTGCATCACAATAAACACAAAAGTTTCTGTCTGCACCTGACCTGTTTTAGAACTTAATTGTTGGTATTTTTACATTCTCTGTTATTTTTTTAATATCTTGTGTGATTCCTTGTGTATGTTCCTTTGTACTGAATCTCTGGCACAACAATTTCCTGCGGGATCAATAAAGTTCTATATTATCTCCTATTTCAGCTGTTTTTAAATCAGCGTCAATCTCAAACGTTTAGTGAATTGTTTTCTAAACCTTCACGGGAGGGTCACTGGTTTGACTCTTCAGATCAAAAACATCAAAATGTGGGTGGGAAAGTTGAAACACCCACACCTGCCTCCACCCTCATTTTCCCCACTTTGGGCCCTTGAACAATGCACTTAACCCTCATCATCTGCAACCCAGGGGTACCCTAGATGGCAGCTCCCTGTTCCACACAGAGAGCTGTGGTAGCACTGTGGTTGAATCAGAATCAACTTTATTGTCATTGTACAGTTAAGTACAGCAAAATTGCGTTCAGTACAGCCATCAGTAAAGGATAGACAGAAGTGCACCGGGGCTGCAGCTTCTATAAAGTGCTGCCCTCATCGCTTATATAAGAAAAGGGGAAGAAAACATGAGGAGAGAATGTCTAAAAAAAGATCGCTCCCACATCCTTGGACACAGGGCACAGTAGCCGTGTTTCCATCAAGGTTTCTAGGTGCGCATTTTGAAGTATCGCAGCAGAAAAGCTTAATGGAAACGGCAAAATCCGTATTTACTTTCTCAAGTTCGCCAAAAAGTTTATACGCTCGCTTGAGGTGGTTTTTGGGATCTTCGAAAATGAGCAGATGCGCAAAACGACAGATGGAAACACATTTGCCGACTCGTGCTGCCGTAGCGAACATTCACGTCACGTGACTGATCAGCTGTTTCCGCTCCGGACAACATGTAACATCGCTAAAACTAGTTGGCATGACAGAATAAATACAACTCGCCCGATAGCAACACGTACCTGAAATATTCTCTCCATTTTGATGAGATGTGTGGCCGGGTTCTGTTTACAACCGCTACTTCCTGTTTACTGTAGACATGCGCAGTGCTGACGTCTGACGTAATGACGCTGACGTCTGACGTAATGACGCTGTGCGCGGCTTGGAAGAAGCGCTTCAAGCCAGTAGATGGAAACACTTCTGATCTGCATTAATTTGTATTTACATATTTGCGAGGTAGCTCAAAATTCGAAATGAAAATGGATGGAAACACAGTGAATGTAAGGTAGCACAAAAATCTTCAGCAAGCAACTCTGACATAAATGACAAGACAGTGAGATTGTCCATGAACACGTCCAGAGTTTCCATAGTCCTGATAAACATGTTACAGTGTTTATCAGATGGTAAAACTATGATAAGAACATAATTAAATTATCAATTATTAATTAAAAACAGTCTGGATTAGGGCATTGAGCGTAAAAACTATGGCCAGGTCTTGGTGCAAGTTAATTTGCTGTGGTAATGCCTGAAGAAGGGAGCAGTCGAAAGAAGAAGAAGAAAAAAAAAAGAACAGTCAGTTTTTCTGTTCAAAGTTTCAGCACAAATAATCATTTTAACGCTAGAACAACTGTGTAATGCAAAATCGACAGCAGTGTAAAGGTTTTAAGCTTTTTATCTCTTAATGGTCGTGTAATTATGATTTGTGGTAAATATGACATGTATTTAGATACACTACTAATGATTCAATGAAGACAGATATGATTAGGTTCAGCACTTAATCACAACACAATGTGATTCATTATGTATCTGATTCAAAACATGAACGTTCAATAAAATGCAATGCAACAAAACAAATTAATTATTTTTTTATCAGTATTTGAAACTAATAATTGACTAGCTATATCAAAATAATGGCAATTCACAAATTCGGAAACAACTTTCATAAAAGCTGACTTGCAGTTAATGAGAAATACACAAAAAATGAAGCCTGGTGAAAAATGTATAAACCTGCTAGCAGCAGATGTATTTAACTGTCAGCAAGTCATCAGTGAGCTGCAAAATTAATTTACTAGATTGCGGATAAGAACATTGAACTTTTTTTTCAGTAATTTAGTGATTATATGATTAGGTTGAAGCAAATGTTCAACCTAGTTGCTCTTGACAACAGTGCAGTTCTTTTGAGCAGTTTGTGTTGCTCAAAAATTTAACTAAAGGACAGGAAGTGCAATAAAAGAATGGTTGTCAATTAAAATAATTTAATTATGTTCTTAATATAAAACACAAGTACAGTTGTTCAACTTTCATGCTTAAAAAAAAAGAAATAGCCTGTAGGGAAAGAATGCTTGTAGACGTTTCATCTGACATTTGAATGGATTTGATTTAATTGTACGAAAGTGCAGCAAACCTGATTCATTTAGACTTAATCCCCAAACTGCATTGGTTGCATGATTGCTCTACTGATTTAATTGCATTGTGCATGTGCTGGTTGATGGGGGCTGTGGTAGCTCAGTGGTTAAGTGTCACAGCCTTGTAATCCTGGGGCTGCCAGTTCAAGGCTAGGTTGCATTAGGAAAGCCATCTGGTCCAAGACGATTGCCAAAATGTTTTGCAAATTCATTCCCTGTGACAACACCTGCAGAAAGGAACAGCCGGAAGAACAATAATAATGTGCATGTGCTGGTGCATAAAACAAGACAAGTTAGGTAATCGGCACATCCCTACTTTCCATCAACTACTGGAAACTATTGAGATTTACCTGAAGATGATCACAGCCACTGAGTCAGCCATCCGCAACAACAACATTAAAGAGTTTGAAGCAGAACAACTCAGAATCAAAGTTTCAGCATGCCTCAGTAATGCAAAACCACTACCTTCCAATATCAGCAGGGATGCACTCACCGCTCTTAGCAAGGACAACAGCATTATCATCATCCCAGTAGACAAAGGAAGGTGTACAATGATTTTGAACTAGAAAGACTATTATGAGAAAGTCATGACACTCCTTAGTGACTTAACCACTTATGAACCGCTGAAAAGAGATCCAGGAAGTGGTTACAATAAGTTGACAGATTTCCTGGAAAATTTGAAGCAGAATTAGACCATTGACCGTATTCTGTACCACAGATTGTACCCAAGGGAGGACATGCCTAGTCTGTATGGTTTACCTAAAATTCACAAACAAGGTGTACCTTTAAGACCAATTGTTAGCATGATTAACTTGGTCACTTACAATGTTTCCAAATATCTGGCATCTGTACTCATCCCTTTAGTTGGCAGCTCAGAACACCACATACAGAACACCATGGACTTTGTGGATAAGGTGAGGGATGTCATCATGGAGACTGATGAAACAATGGTCTCTTTTGATGTCACATCACTCTTTACGTGCATTCCTGTTGATGAGGCAGTAGAGGTGGTCTGTTTAAGGTTAAAATCAGACACCACTCTGAGCAGCAGGACCACACTTTCCACAGAACAACTGTGTCAACTCTTGAAACTGTGCCTGCAGTCAACCTACTTCACATATGGGGAGCAATATTATAGGCAGAAACATGGGTGTGCTATGGGGTCTCCAGTTTCTCCTATTGTTGCCAACCTGTACATGGAGGAGGTAGAAAAGAGAGCTTTGACGTCCTTTTCAGGGAGACCACCAAGTCATTGGTTCAGGTATGTTGACGACACCTGGGTTAAAATTAAATCTCAGGAAGTCCAACATTTCACTGATCACATCAACTCTGTGGATAAATATATCAAGTTCACACGAGAAGATGTAAAAAATGGCAGGTTGGCTTTCTTGGACTGTGAGGTCTCAGTTTCTGATAGAGGAAATTTGCAAACTGAGGTGTACCGCAAACCCACCCACACAGACCAGTATTTACAGTTTGACTCCCATCACCCTCTGGAGCACAAGTTGAGTCAAGTTTCTTCTCTGCTTTCAGGAAGGCCCAGTTAGGATATCCACATTTCTCTAGAGCCTGTTTTGTGTGTGATTTTTCCTTCTGTCTGGCTGCTGAGTTAGTGGGGACGCTGTCTGCACTTTGAGATTTTCATAGCACTTTGAGATTTTCATTAATGAAAAGTGCGTTATAAATTGAATTCATTATTATTATTATTATTATTATTATTAGGACTCTGTACCACAGAGCAGACAGCGTCCCCACTAACTCAGCAGCCAGACAGAAGGAAAAATCACACACAAAACAGGCTCTAGAGAAATGTGGATATCCTAACTGGGCCTTCCAGAAAGCAGAGAAGAAACCCAAACAGGCCTCCAGCCACCCATCAGGTAAAAAGGAGGAACCCAGACACAGACCAGTGGTCATTCCGTATGTTGCAGGAGTTTCAGAGAAATTGGGATTGAGATCTGGTCTGCTGATCTCAGAGGGCATTGTGGGATATCTGGCTGCAGCAGATCAGCGAAATAGGAGGGGGCAGAACTTTTCAGAGATTCAAAAACATACGGAAGTATTTTTAAATGAATTTGAAAGTGAACCGGGAGCTAGTGCAGGGAGGCCACAACCGGAGCAATGTGCTCCCTTTTATTCTGTACAAGTTAAAAACCGGGCAGCTACATTTAACTTGTTTAACTTGGTAAGAAAAAAAAATCTGTATGCCTCTCTTATGATTGTCTATTGTTGATTGTCCAAGGAAAAACTACTGTTGCTGTTGTCATCATTCTTTGTTTGTAGCCAGGTCTCTCTTGTAAATGAGTCCTCAAGGCTCAATGAGATTAACCTGCCTAATTAAAGGTTGAATGACTGATTCCAAAAACAAGCGCTTTGCAGTAATTGAGCCTGGATTTTTTTTTTGTCTCAGCAGGTCGGCTTCCAGGGAGCTGTGCTTGAGTGGTTCAAATCTTACCTGACTAGGAGAACCTTTTCTGTCATGATAGGTGATCTGTCCTCCTCTTCATCAACCCCTCTGACCTCTGGCGTACCACAGGGATCCATTCTGGGGCCAGTCCTCTTTTCTCTTTACATGCTGCCATTAGGATCAATCATTGCACGTCATAACCTGTCTTTTCACATGTATGCAGACGATTTACAAATCTATCTGCCAGTCACTCCCAACCCCTCACTCAGTTCAAACACTCTTGTCAACTGCTTAAATGACATTAAGCACTGGCTCTCTCAAAACTTCCTCCACCTAAACACAGATAAAACTGAATGCATTTTATTTGGTGCACCTGATGACACCAGCAACATCCTTCCCAGTCCCAGTGTTGGTTTTCCCCTCCCCCACTTCAACCCGGTGGTCAGAAATCTTGGAGTGCAGCTTGACTCCAACTTAAAGTTTGATAAACAGATCAGTTCTGTTGTCAAGACCAGCTTTTTTCAGCTCCGTCTGCTCTCTAAAGTCAAGTCATTTCTCAGCCGTGGTGATCTGGAGAAGGCCATCCATGCCTTTGTGACCTCCAGACTTGATTATTGTAATGCTTTGTATGTTGGTATTAATCAATCCTCCATCTCCCGTTTACAGCTTGTACAGAACTCTGCCGCGCGCTTTTTGACCAACACACGAAAATATGAACACATCACTCCTGTCCTGTCCTCTCTACACTGGCTCCCGGTTCAGTTCAGGATACAGTTCAAGCTGCTGCTGTTTGTTTTCAAAGCTCTGAATGGACTTGCACCTCTGTACATCTCAGAACTTTTGAAAGTCCATCAGCCCAGCAGAGCTTTACGATCTGCCAGTCAACACCTGCTGGAGGTGCCTCGCTCAAGGTACAAACAATGGGGAGACCGGTCCTTTTCTGTTGCCGGCCCAAAAGCCTGGAACAGTCTCCCCCTTGAGCTGCGTGCCACCTCTGATCTGACTCTGTTCAAAACCAGACTGAAGACCCACTTGTTCAAAAAAGCTTTCAGTGTGTAACTTTTATTACTTTTGGTATTTTAGTATGTAGCATTTTTTATTTCCATTGCCTTCTTTTATTACTGTTGTTTTTTATTCTATTTTCACTGATTTATTGTTCCAGTTTATTCATCTTTTATCCTGTTAAGCACCTTGGTCAATGCAAGGCATTGTAGGAAGGTGCTATACAAATAAAGTTTATTATTATTATTATTTTATGAAAGCATGCATTACTGTCTCAACGTCGCCTCAATTGAAATAAAAAAGGATATGACTATTCAAGTTTACATGACTGTTTCAGCGGGTTCGGATGTTGTCAGTCCATACAATGGGCGTTATCATCTGTTATCATCCCCAAATATAGCGGCAAAACTGTCCAATCTACCTCCTAGCATGTTTAAAAGAACGTTATCAGCGTTATTATCGTTGTGAGTAGGCAGCACGTTTCTGTAAACCTGGAAGTGTTGTTTTTTTTTTCTTCAGCTTATGTAACCGTTTTCCTAAACCTAACCTTAAACCTGACCCAGAGGACCAACCCTAAACCTAACCCCCTTACCCTTGTGCCTAAACCTAACCAAGACCCTAAACCTAACGCTAGAGGCTTTACTCTAAAATTTAACACGTAGCTAAAGACGGAGCCTGCTGTCATCGCTTGTAACGGTGACAACGTACCTTTAAAGCTCCTAGGAGGTAGAAGAGGGGCAATCTGACCGCTACGTATGGGGATGATAATAACTGATAAGGGCCATTTTATGGTTGATAACATCCGAAGCGGGTGACTGTTTAGCTTCATGGAAGGGTCCAATTTCACTCCCAGAGTAATCAAGATGGCAACAATCTAGTGTGTTTTTAGTCCTGCTCAGGCTAGCTGTTAGCTTATTAATCTGGTCAGAGTTCAAGTCTATTTCTCCACACTGGGCTCATTCAATAAGCTACCTAAAAGAAGTAACAGTTATTAATATGTTCATATTATCAACTTTAGTTGATTTAATCTATAAATTTGTTTAGTTTCAAAGGATAGTGATGTGTTCATAACAGCATGCTGGATAAAATAACATTTAAAGTTTTAAATATTTTGAATCCTTGTTCCTACAATCCATAGTCATGGCATCCATGCAATGACATAGTGCTTTAATTCATTCACACAATAGCATTAAAGGCCTGAAATGAATGAAGCATTTTCAAGTACACAAACTCTGTTTTCAGTCTATTAGAAAAGTAAAATTGTAAATAACAGAAATTGTGGAGGTTCAGTTGAGGTCTAGAGGATGTATACATTTCTTTAGAGACAACAAACAGTGTTTGAGGGCAGAAGAGTTAATTTCTTTCCTTTTTAATTCCAGAGACATGAGCACGGTCTACTGTGTAGCAACACCTGCACAGTGGTAACCTACATAGAAATGATTTTAGGATAAACTTTTTTGTGCAGCATCATCACAAACTTCAGCTTCAGAAGTTTGCATCTTAACATCTAAATGGGCTTGATGGATGTAACTGTGGCCTTCACAGGTGGAGCACTTTAGTTTGCAGATTGCAGTTTATACTAAATTTAAATCCAAGGTCTTCATGGAAGTGCAAATCAAATTATTTTTTGGGAGCAGGGGGAAAGCGAAAGAAAAGAGGGTGTTTACAAAAGGTTGCATGAATGAAAAATACAGTCATAATGATGAGTTTGAAAATCAAAAAGGATCTGAAGGAGGAAGTGGTAGTGCCGAGGCTGGGCGAGCCTGTGATTGGAAGGTCAATGGTTCTAATCCTACAGACTGTAACAAAATAAATGTGGATGGGAAAGGTGAAATACCCATTTGTCCCTCTCTGAGGCATCATTAAAGGACATGACCCACCATGTTTTCAAATTGCATCGCCATTAATATTTATTAGTTTATTTAAAAATAATACAGGAGCGTTTATTTATATTGTAGAGAAATAAGGCTAAATGTGTTATTTCATGATTTATAGCAGATTTTAGCAGAAGCTCCGGGAAAATCTGCCCCTCTCCATATATGGGCATTCACATCACTCAAGTATCTGCCTTGGGGTTACAGGCGGAGTTATAATAAGCATTCATCGACTTCCATGACCGTTGCTCTGAGCGAGGAAAAAAAAAGCTAAGCATTTTTAAATATTCCCTAAATCTGCCTGTTGATTAATCCTGCGGTCGCTCACTGATGTCTATCATATTCTGAGCGAGCATCCATCGGCTTTTTATTCTCTCCCAGTGACTAGACAGGTCGGGAGTACAGAAAGGCAGTCGCGCTGCGGAGCTCTGAGCGCCCATGCTCCCCCGTGCTTCCCCGTGCTCCCCGCAACAAGGCTGGGACGGAGCCGAGCCCTGAGTCGGCACGAAGGAACTTCCAAGGTGACCAGCGGAACGGGGAGCCAGGGAGAAGATGCGCGCGGCTCGTTCCTCTGGGCAGAGGAGTGAGAGCAGCAACAGTCCGCAGCGGTGTTATATCTTATTAAAAAGTTCTATAAAATAAATAAAAAATAAAAACAGAGCACTGGTCCAGCTGTACACACAAATGCACCAGGAAATATGCAGTTTTAACTCCCACTCTCATAAACCTCCATGGAAACTCACTCCTGCCTTCTGGGTGGAGACGTAACTGAAGTCACTTCACACTTCGGCACTCTTCGTCCGGGTTTCCGGATTCATTCGGGACTCGTTTTTTTTTTTTTTTTTAACCCTCGCCTGACCCAAATGCAAAAATGAAAATAGACATCATATTAAACTACAATAATTGTCCAATATGGTGAATTGTTACTGTCATGGTGGGTGTTGTCCTTTAACATCTTATCTTTAATAATAATAATAATAATTAATTCAATTTATAACGCACTTTTCATTACTGAAAATCTCAAAGTGCTACACATATATTGAATGCTACACACATTCATAAACCGGTGGTGGCAGACTACCATGCAAGGTGCTTTCCAGTCCTACCGGGAGCAACTCAGGGTTAAGTGTCTTGCCCAAGGACACAACGACACATGGTGCGGGTCCCGGGAGTCGAACCGCCAACTTTCCGATCGGGAGACGACTGCCATTACCACTACACCACGGCCGCCCGTAATTTTTCTTTCCATTAATCTGGCTTCAGGAAAGAACAAAGCACAATGACTTTTCGTTGAATGTTTTTACAAATGCTGTTGAAGCACCGGACGCTAAGGATTACTTTGTTATAATTTATTTAGACCTGTCCATTTGACACTGTAGACTACGGTGGAATTATTTACATGAATGTCCCTGCAAGCACCTTGCAGATATTGGATGCTGTCTAACAGTGGTGGGCAACGCTAATCAAAAAATTTGTTCCACAATTTCTAAAACGCTTATTAATTTTTTTAAGTCCACAATTTCAAAAGCACAAATGTCTTATGAAAATTAGGGGAAGCTAATCTAATCCGCTATTTATATTCGACAATTGGTAGCCGGCAGCGTTATGCAATATTTGCACTACATTGCCAACTGAAAAGTAACTAAAATGATCCTAAAAGGATGAAATTACAAAAATCAAAGGATTTATTTAATACTTTACGTACATATATTCTATTCGGCCACGAAATTAACAAAAAAGAGAATGATCTTTTAATCCCTAAGACCACTTTTAAATCTCAAATACACGGGTGTGTCGCCACCGCATTTATACATAAAAGTAACCCAAATACATAAAACTAACGACTCACCGTCGAGTGGTTGACACAAAACACACAATAAAATCCTCCGGCCGCGTTAATTTGGCTTGAAACAGCGGGGTTCTCTGCGGATTTATCCAAGTAACCTAGCACAACCAGCTAGCCACAGAGTTAGCGTCCAGTTCACCTCTGACCTGGAAGATGTCAAGATTCTATAGGTAGTCAACAGATTTAATGAAAAGTAACTAAAATACATAAAACTAACGACTCACCGTCGAGTGGTGGACACAAAACACACAATAAAATCCTCCGGCTGCGTTAATTTGGCTTGAAACAGCGGGGTTCTCTGCGGATTTATCCAAGAAACCCGGCACAACCAGCTAGCCATAAACGTTAGCACCGAGTTCACCTCTGACCTGGAAGATGTCAAGATGGAATAGTCCATTTTTAGTAGGGGGATAAAGAAATCGACCGTTTTTTTTATTGCGTATTTATTGATCGTTTTCATCGTAACTATAATTATTTTTATGTTAAATTTACATTAACAAGCAGGATCAATGTTAGGGATGTAGGTGACTGGCCGGGGCGCGGCGGGGCCGGTGCCCCTGCTGATTGGGATCCCCAGGCAATGGCATCATTTGCCTACATGGTAGATTCGAGTCTGTTCTCCGCTCTGCTCCCTCCCCCTCCAACCCTCCCTCCTCTCTGCTCTTTACGGTGGGGAAAAAGGTAAAACAAGCAGCTACGGAGCCAGCATAAGAGCCTCTAAATAAGTTTATTGGTTTTTACTGATAGATAATTAGTTATTAGCGGTACTGCATTTTAAATAAAAATAGCACAAATCCGCTTATGAATTATAAAAGTTAGTCAAACCACAAAAATGCTGACAAAAAGTTTAGGTCCACTGTAAGCGGATTAGCGCTTTAGCGCTCTCTAGCGGTCTGTGCCCACCTTTGCTGTCTAACATGGCATGCCAAGTTTCATTACTGGCTGTAATTTATGTATTCATTGGTCAACTCTCTTCATTAACTTCAAGCAGACTCACACTGGTACTTTTTCATCTTTAAATCACTCCTTGGTCTGTTGCCTTCATATACAAAGTATCTCCTCCTACAAAGTACATGTCACGTCGTCAATGCAGCTACAGCGTGCACGCTCAAGACAATCACCTGAAATGTCCCCTCAGTGTGGACTGAATTCAGCCAAAGGGCCTTCTCTTACTCTGCTTCTGCAACCTGGAACATCTTGCAAAAAGATTTGAACTGAAGCTGTCGACTTTGACCTCTCTAAGGGATTTTAAACAATTACGTTCAATGCAAAAATCAATGCAAACATGACAATAAAGTTCATGCTCAGTGCAAACATGTTCCTGTTTGTAAAAAAAAGTTCATGCTCAGTGCAAACATGTTGCTGTTTGTAATAGTTTACCCTGTTTCATGTAGCTTGTTTTTATTTGTTTTATATCACTACTTTTATTTTACTTTTCATATTATATGCATTTTATGGTTGTTTATTGCTGTGTGTACCTCATCTGTGGTTTTGTTTAAAACAAGTCTTGCTTGGAAAATGAGTCCTCGTAACTCAGTGAGACTAACTTGTATAAATAAAGGTTGAATGAATGAATGGGCCCTCAAACAAAGGTCCTTATGGATCCTACTTGATGCATGTGGTCTGTGACAGAGTAAGGAAGTGCATTCAGCATAAAAGACAATTGCCATGTCTTCATGGGAGTCCAGTCGCTGTGGTAACTGCTGAAGAAGGGAGCAAAAAAATTAATTAATTAATGAATTGACTAAAAAGCTGAAGATTTTCATCCCATTTGATTAGGAAAAGGTTATAGGATTATTTATTTATTTATTTATGAATTTGTTATTTTTTTTTTTCATTTAGGACAAGGTCATAAAAGTACATGAAAAAACTTTGAAAAGCACTCTACAAGCTGAACTAAAACCAACATTATTTAGCAGTTTTATTTTAACTTGTGAATTTTGGAAAATCTGGTTGTCTTTTCTTTCTTAGTTATTTAAAAGGACATAACATATTCATTCAACCTTTATTTAAACAGATAAGTCACATTGAGCCTTGAAGACTCATTTACAAGTGAGATCTGTTGGACAGACAATAAAAGTGGTGAAAAATGACACATAGGGATTGGAGACAAAAAAAAATCCTAACACATTTTTTACCTCTGCTTGAAGGTAAAAAATGTGGTAATGAAAAAAAATCTTGCACACAAGCACATAATGATGCCGACATTACGCAGGTGAACATGCCAGCCCTTAGAGGCACTGCAGAGTTCAGATAGAATCACTCAGTTCATACACAGTAGTTCCCTCTGGAGATCTGTGCACACTCAT
>JBBPBX010046685.1:0-26489 GCA_038048925.1 Garcialebias charrua | reverse complement strand
ACTGTAGCCTGCTGGGATATCATTTGGCAACCTTCTTGCTGAGAGGTGGCAGCTCTACCAACTGCGCCATCGTGCCACCAGTGATTGCAACCTACTCTTGCTTGATCAGTGATTGGAATTCATCAGAGCTTCTGGGTTTATGTTTGTCCACCCTGCTTGAGGATTGATTACAGCTTCCTAATGGGATTGGGAACTGGGGAGTTTCCTGGCCACAAACCCAACATTTTAAGATTTTCTTCACCGAGCCACTTGGCTATCACTTTTGCCTTTTGACATGGTGCTCCATCATGCTAGAAAAATGATTGTTCATTTCCAAATTGCTCCTGGATCGTTGGGAGAAGTTGATCCTGGAGGATGTTTTGGTACCATTTCTTATTCATTTCGGTGTTCTTCTGAAAATTTTTGAGCAAACCCAGGATGTGAAGCAATACCACACAAGCATGGTCTCACTGTTCACTGTTCACTGTTGACACGACACAGGACTCATGGTAGCGCTCATATTTGCTACAACTAAATGTCAATTTAAGACCTTTGTTTTTATCTTTTCATTTGATTATTAATTCAAATAATACCCAGCACAGACTCTGGACAAAGTTTATGAGTAAATGTACACTTCTTGCTATTCATTTTTTGCTGCTGCTGGGCAGACTAACATATTACCTTAAAAAATACATTTTGTTAAAAGACAAAGTTGTTATAGTCTTAAGGGGGATAGAGATATTTCCATCCATCCATCCATCCATTTTCTTCTGCTTATCCGGGGTCGGGTCGCGGGGGTAGCAGCCTAAGTAGGGAGGCCCAGACTTCCTCTGCTTAGGGGGTCGCGGTAGCAGCCTAAGTAGGGAGGCCCAGACTTCCCTCTCCCCAGCCACTTGGAGCAGCTCCTCTGGGGGAATCCCAAGGCGTTCCCAGGCCAGCCGAGAAACATAGTCCCTCCAGCGTGTCCTGGGTCTTCCTCTGGGTCTCTTCCCGGTGGGACATGCCCGGAACACCTCACCAGGGAGGCGTCCAGGAGGCATCCTAACCAGATGCCCGAGCCACCTCAACTGGCTCCTCTCGATGTGGAGAAGCAGCGGCTCTACTCCGAGTCCCTCCCGGATGACTGAGCTTCTCACCCTATCTCTAAGGGAGAGTCCAGCCACCCTGCGGAGAAAACTCATTTCAGCCGCTTGTATCCGAGATCTTGTTCTTTCGGTCATAACCCAAAGCTCATGACCATAGATGAGGGTGGGAACGTAGATCGATCGGTAAATTGAGAGCTTTGCCTTTTGACTCAGCTCTCTCTTCACCACGACAGACCGGTACAGCGCCCGCTTCACTGCGGACGCTGCACCTATCCGCCTATCGATCTCACGCTCCAGTTTTCCCTCATTCGTGAACAAGATCCCGAGATACTTAAACTCCTCCACTTGGGGCAGGACCTCCTCCCCGACCCGGAGAGGGCATGCTACCCTTTTCCGGCTCAAGACCATGGCCTCGGATTTGGAGGAACTGATCCTCATCCCGGCCGCATCACATTCAGCTGCAAACCGCTCCAGCGAAAGCTGTAGATCACGAGCTGATGAAGCCAATAGGACCACATCATCTGCAAAAAACAGAGAAGCGATTCTAAGGCCACCAAAACGGATCCTCTCAACACCTTGGCTGCGCCTAGAAATTCTGTCCATAAAAGTTATGAACAGAATCGGTGACAAAGGGCAACCTTGGCGGAGTCCAACTCTCACCGGAAATGAGCCTGACTTACTGCCGGCAATGCGGACCAAGCTCTGACACCGGTCGTACAGGGACTTAAAGCTTAGGATATAGTTGACGCGTCGCATAGGGCGCGAGGGTGCGCGCGCGAAAAGTGACGCAATCGCATAGTCCCCGCCCCCGCGCTTTGGCCAGCGCGTTGGTTTCGCGCGTGGTCGTGCACCTCCCAGATTTTGAAGCTCCGCAAGCCTAGCGCGCGCACCAAATTGATTGACAGGTCGGGTAGGGACCTCACCGACAGCCTTCACGCCAGAGCCTGCAGCTGTCTGCGCCGCTGTGGTCGTGGAACACATTTTGTGTCGTGGTCCATGTTGGTGAGGCAGTGAAGGACCCAAATGCAGGACAACAATCTGACAGGAAGGAAGTTAGACTGACTGAAATATTTGTTTAAAAAAAAAATACATATATACAAAAGTAGTCCTCGATTTATGACAGAGATCCGTTCCTACGCTACGTCGTAACTCGAATTTCAACGTAAGTCAGAACATACGTCCAAACTGCACTGTATACGTACAGTACTGTATTTTACCAAGCACTTAGCCTATCCTAACACATTATCATTACCCTACATAATTATCAAAAAACACATACATTTCAGAGCCATAATGAAGTGAAAAAAGAGTTAATTTCCTACACTGGACTGCTGGTGAAGCCATTTCCTCCGTTCGTTCCTCCCTCCCTCCTCCTGATTCTCCATTCGTTTACGTCGTAAAACCTCCGTCCATAAAACAGCTACTTTTCCACAGCTGCTGCCTGTCCAGCTTGGTCCAACAAGTTTTGTTTTTTGAATGTCCAGAGGACCCGACTTAGCTTTTTTAGAGAGTACAGGGCAGCTGTAGCCTCCGCAGCTAACCGGAAACCGCCGGAAACTGCGTAACTCGGCTTTTCAAAATAAAATTTTCAAAATATGGTAAATGGTAAATGGAGCTTATTTATATGAGAAGCCCCAAAGCGCTTTACAATACCATCCACCCACCCATTCATTCAGACATTCATAAACCGGTAGTGGTAGCATGCCTTGCAAGGCGCCATCCAGACCTACCGGGAGCAATTTGGGGTTGTGTTTTGCCCAGGGACACAATGACGCATGGTGGGCGGATGCGGGATTCGAACCTCCAACCTTCCGATCGGGGGTCGACTGCCATTACCACTGTGCCACGGCCACCCCCGTATAAAAAAAAAACTTTTTTTATTTTTTATTTTTTTGAATAGAGATGCATGTTGTAACCACGAAACGTCATAACTCGAGACCGTCGTACGTTGAGGACTACCGGTACCTGTATTCTTACTTTGTGGTTTTTCACTTATCGTGAGGCTTCAGGGCACGAATCCCCCACGATAAACGAGGGACTACTGTATATGTAAACTGGTCACCTCTATCATTTGAGAAAACTATGCTTTATAGTTTTTATATTGCTTAAAAATATAAATTCCTCAATTGGCTCTGGGTGGCCAGTGGAGTGGCGGAAGATTAGTCTATAGAGGCAAAGATCACCATAGGCTGCCCACTAGCTTCTCCATTGAGCCTTTTTTGTGGATAAAACTTTTCCATTCTCTTGCCAGTATCCATAATTTGGCGCTGCCTTGGACAAGTAAAAAATAAATAAATAAATGAAATAAAAACAAAATGTTCTCTTCCTAACAGTGTAACTCCTACCAAACTGAATATCTTTTGTCAAAAGCATTAACTTGCATTCCCTGTTTATTTCCACTCCATAAACATTTTACCAAAACTAAAAATACCGGTAATAACTATTTAAATCTCTCAGCGACGTGAAACAATGGTGTACTGATTTGTGTATTTAACATTTTCCATGTCATTGTTTATTCTGTAAGACTGATTACACTTTTTAAAAACAAATTTCCATTGTTAGATGATGATGTTCTTTTTTATATTCATTTTCCATAAAACACAGATCTGTATAGCAGACAAGCCGATAAAGCACACCCAGACTATGATTTTAAATATTTTTACACGTTTTCTACATCACCTTACAACCTAGCTGTTTTTTGGTACATTTCTTAATACCATTTTATTTTCACTTCTTATTCTCAATTTGTTTGCATCCTTCCTGATTGCCAATTATTGTATTTGTTGTCCACTGTTGTCAGCACTCTTTGTTAAAGTCAGGTCTCTCTTGTAAATTTGTCCCCGAGGCTCAACAGGATTAACCTGTATAAATAAAGGTTGAATGAACATGACTGGGGTGATGAAAATATGATCAGAACATTTTTCCCTAAAATTGAATTATACTCACAGGGATACTGAATTATAGCCCTGTGATGGACTTGCGACCCATCCTGGGTGTATCNTATATATATATATATAAACTTGTGATCAAATAATAAACTAAAACATTAAACTGAACTCACACACTAGGCATGGACAGAGCAGGCCTCTATGAGAACAGAGTAAAGAAAAATATATCATTAAAGCCCATCATCTTTATCTGCTTCTTCTTTTTCAAGTCACAGGAGTCACTGGTGACCATGTCCAGCCATCACTGTGCGAGAGGCGGGGGACACCCTGGACAGGTCTCCAGTCCATCACAGGGACACATAGAGACAAACGAGACAAACAACCATTCACTCTATCACTCACACCAATTTAGATTTACCATTTGCGGGAACCAGAATACGTAGAAGAAACCCACGCAGGCACAGGGACAACACACAAACTCCACCCATAAAGGTCCTGGGCTGGGATTTGAACCGGCAACCTTCTCGCTGAGAGGCAGCAGCTCTACTAGCTTCGCCACCGAGCCATTTGTCAAAGAGTGTGGTGGTGCAGAGGTAAGAGAAGGTGACTGAGAGGTTGCTGGTTTCAATCTCCTGATCAATGCATCAAAAATGTGGTTGGGAAAGGTGAAGCACCCCCACCTGCACCACCCTCATTTATCTCACCCTGAACCCTTGAGCAAAGAAACACCAGGCATAAAAACAAACAATAACAAACATCAGGCATAAAACCAAATGACAGATCTTCATGTGAGTTTGATCTCTGTGGCGAACCCTGAAGAAGGGAGAAGCAGAAATAATAATAATAATAATTTATTTGAGGTCTTCATATCACCAGCTGCCTTCATGTCAGTTTTTAAAAGTCATCTGGTTGGGAACCATCTTGAAAAGGCTTGGCAGCAACAACAGTGTTAAATTTGAAGAAAACAAGTACTGTACTGTATTTTTTGGACTATAAAGCACGATTAAAATCATTTAATTTTCTCAAAAATCAACAGTGAGCCTTATAATCTGGTGCCTTGTGTTTTGATTCTGGTTGTTCTTACTGACCTCAAACTGTTTTTATATTATACACGGCGTTCAAAAATCTGTCAAAATGTTTTCGTTTCTCTTAATGCAACTTATAATCCCGTGTGCCTTATAGACCGAACAATACGGTAATGTGATGACGTAAGATGTCTTCCAGGTGTCTTCCAGGTGTCTTTTCTGAAACACACAAGCAGCACAAAGCCAAGTATCAGTCTGTTTATGACATCATGTCTCCGTAGTGAAAGTGTCCAGGTGCAGATTGGGTCTTCTCAAGTTTAGACCAACTTGACGTTTTGTTAAAATTAAACAAAAAATAAAAAACTGCAGAGACGAACTTTCAAACATAACTTTAAAAGTTGCTGCTTTTCACTGTAAGTCAAAGCTGAATCCTTCTAAAAAAGGCAGAGTGTGATGTTTTCGAGGCGACACTGCTTCAAGAAGGCATGTTGGCCCCCCCGGCCTCCCGCCCCCACACGGCCCTGTAGACATTCCTGACAGCGTCTCCTCTCGCTGTCTGAGGCCTCTGCACAGACAGCTGGTGTTTCAGCAACATGATTCCCCTCAGAGCTTCAAACCGCTGTCAGATGTCTGTCTCTGCTGCTCGTGTAACGTACAACACGTTTCTCACACATGCTGCATTCAAAGGGCTTCTTTGCTCATTTTTATAGATATTGACCAAAAGCTTTGAGTTGGTAGCAGTTGAGACTGATCCCCAGCACATATTCTGAATAGTAACAGGTTGTTAAAGATCTTTGTTAAAAAAAAAAACTCTTAACTATTTATAGTCAACATTGTCTGACTGTTAGCAAAATATGTCATGAACCACTGGCCGGATTTTAATGACACTTTCAGGAAGAAATCAGTGGATGTGCATCTACAACGGATCAACCTTTGGAGTCATTTGAACTCAAGATGGCTGGCACAGCCAACTAAGTTTAGAGAATACAAAACTTGCTATAATTCAGTCAGTTTTATAAATACAGGGAACCCCCGACCTACGAACGAGTTCGGGACCTAAGAACCGTTCGCAGCTCGATCCGGTCGTAGGTAGGGGGTGAAAATTGCGTCCCGTTCGTAGGTCGTTATTCTGTTCGTAGGTCGCGGAAATACCACTAACGGTGCGCCGCGCACACATTTAACAGCATGAGACTGACATACTGGCCCATAAACATGCACAGAACTTTATTTACAAACACTTATCTAAACCATTACACCACACATGCATCCATAAACACACACAGTAACTGTACATCAGTAACTTCACATCAGAACTGCAGGAAATCAGCTGGAAATCACATCAGCAAAATGATGTCAACAATCACACATGAACACTTCTCAAAGTGCAGCTTTTAACATCAGAACAGCAGCAGTGCAACCAGTGCGTTGATGAGTGTCCATGTGCATGAGAAAGAAGTCCATGAACTCAGAAAAAGCTAGAAGCAGCAGAAAAATGAAACAAAATTGTCTTACTTTGACTGAAGTGTAGGTAGACAGATGTTTTTCTCATGATCAAACCTGCATCTTGCTCAACAATGAATGTTGGGAGCATTTACTTTTCCACTGTCATGCGCAGTGTCACGCCCATGCCCAACTAACAACAGCCAAGGGGCAATCCCCTCCCCCACCTCGCCGATTGCCGTGTGTGACGCAGTTACGCCGTAGCTCGATTATATACTTGTAATGGGGCTCGTTCGTAGGTCACGTTTTTTCTGCCGTACGTCGATGGTATTCTTCTACTTTGGCTCGTTCGTAGGTCCCGTGGTTCGCAGGTCGGTGGAGTCGTAGGTCGGGGGTTCCCTGTATTGTATAAAATTTACTTGTAGCTGAAAGTAATTCACAACATATGCTCCGAAATCTACTCATCGCACAAGATCTTTGCTTTAAATTTTAGGATTAACTATTGGAGTCAGTGTTGTTTGTCTGTTAGCAAAACATCTCATGAAGCACTATACAGATTTGAATGAAACTTTCAAACAGTACAAATTAGAAGTACATTGATAATTTTTAGAAGTCAATCTAAGGCTAGATGGCCACCACAGCTAATCCACATTAGCCAATAAAAAAAAATGGCAGCACACGTCAGTCAGTTTAAAAGCTACTGAGCTCAAATTTGATGTGGTAGTTCCTGAGAGTCGTCCACAACACATCCTCTGAGCGTGAAAAACAAAATTATTGGAGTTCACACATGCTTTTCCAGTGGATGACCAAAACAGCTATGGGGTGCCGTTTGTAAAGTTACACAGTCAAAAATAAACAGCAATATTTTTGGTTTATTTAACCTTTCATAAGAATTTTTTTTTTTTTTCAAAGTCAGACTGTCAGATTTTCACCATGTTCTTCTTACATTTATAAATGTCATAGTTCCAAACTAAATATTTAATTTACAAGTTAAATGTTTAATTTACCAGATGAATATGTAGTTTACAAACTATACTGTATTTAACTTGCAAGTTAAATATTTAGGTCTGAGCTAAACCTTTAGTTAACAAATTAAATACAGTACAGTATTAATTTTGGAAATTAAATGTTTAGCTTGGAAAATACATATTTAGTTAGCAAATTAAATGTTTAGTTTGGAAAATACATGTTTAGTTTTGAAAATAAATATTTAGCTTTGAAATTAAATATTTAGATAACACCTAATTATTTAGTTCACTAAATAAATATTGAACTTGCAAGTTAAATATTTAGTTTGTAAATTAAACATTTAGCTTGGGCATAAACATTTAGTGTTTAAAGTAAATATTTAGTGTGGAGCTAAACATTTAGCTTGCAATTTAAATATTTAGTTTGTAAACTAAATATTCAGCTTGTAAATTAAATATTTAGTTTGTAAATTGAATATTTAGATTACCCCTAAATATTTAGTTCACTAAATTACTATTGAACTTGCAAGTTAAATATTTAGTTTGTAAATTAAATATTCAGCTTGTAAATTAAATATTTAGATTACACCTAAATATTTAGTTCACTAAATAAATATTGAACTTGCAAGTTAAATATTTAGTTTGTAAACTAAATATTCAGCTTGTAAATTAAATATTTAGTTTGTAAATTAAATATTTAGATAACACCTAAATATTTAGTTCACTAAATAAATATTGAACTTGCAAGTTAAATACTGTATTCAGCTTGTAAATTAAATATTCAGCTTTAAAATTCAATATTTAGATTACACCTAAATATTTAGTTCACTCAATAAATATTGAACTTGCAAGTTAAACATTTAGTTTGTAAATTAAACATTTAGCTTGGGCATAATCATTTAGTTTGTAAACTAAATATTTAGTGTGGAGCTAAATATTTAGTTTACAAGCTAAATGTTTAGTTTGTTAACTAAATATTTAGTTTGTAAACTAAATATTTAGTTTGGAACTATGACATTTACAAATGTATAAATAACAGTGAAAATATGACTTTGACAAAAAAAAACTATTTTTTTCATGAAAGGTTCTAAATAAAGTCAAAGTCAAAGTCAAAGTCAACTTTATTGTCAGATCTGCAATATGTACTGTACAGGACATACACAGGACCGAAATTGCGTTTCTCTCAGTCCCTCGGTGCAACAGTAAACATCTAAACATTGAAACACTGAAACATATAATAATAGACATAAGCATAAAATAGTAAAACTAACACTGTCCTGAGTTTTTGCATAGTGGTATAAGAGTATGAAAATTTACACCGACTCTAAAACTAAAACTAAAACATTAAACATTTAATGAACATAATATTGTCCTGAGTTTTTGCATACTAGTATAAAAAAGAGTATAAAAAGTATAACTAAAATAAACTAAAGGTTTCTAGCATTGACATTTGCAAAGTGGCAAAGCAGCGTATGAGTTAATGTACACAGTACATGCACGAGGTAGTAGTTGATGTTGTTATAGAGGCAAAAAGTGGCATATGCAGTAAGGCACATTGGGCATCCTAAACAAGACCGGTCAGAGCACACTGTATATGTATCAGCAGCGGTGCAGATATTAGAGTAGTGTAAATGTAAACAGTAGCAATTAAATATAAGCAGTAGTAATAAAAGTAAACAGTATTAATAAATGTAAACAGAGAATGTAAACAGTACCATGACTATAGGCAGCGATGCAATACAAACATCAGTGCAAGTATGAGAAGTAGTGCAAACTGTATGAGCACATGACCGAGAGTTTAGTGAATAACCCGTCTGATGACACAGAGTCCAGTGCCAAAATCTTTGTGTTGAGTGGTAATGTGTGAGAAAGTTTTAGTGTTAAGGCAGTTCAAATGGGAGAGGGGGCAGAGCAGGCAGAGTGTTTAGCATCCTGACTGCCTGATGAACAGAGCTGTCTCTCAGTCTGCTGGTTCGAGCCTGGAGACTCCTCAGTCTCCTCCCTGATGGCAGCAGTCTGAAGCAGCTGTGTAGTGGGTGTGTGGGATCACCTGCCATGCAGAGGGCTTTCCGAGTGAGGCGTTTGCTGTGTAAGTCCTGCAGTGAGGGCAAGGAGGTGCCCACGATCTTCTCAGCTGCTCTCACAATGCGCTGGAGGCTCTTGCGGCAGGATGCAGTACATGCACCAAACCACACAGTGATGCAGCTGGTCAGGACACTTTCTATGGCACCTCTGTAGAAGGTGCTCATGATGGAAGGTGCTCATGATGATAAACCAAATATTGCTGTTAATTTTTGACCATGTAACTTTGCAAACGGCACCCCATAAACAGCTGCAGAAGGAGATGACCTAGTCTAAAACTCTGGTGTAAACGGTCACAAGTGATGTGCATTTCTTCAAGGAACACTTTTAATTTATGTTTTCACACTCGGCGTTGTTTTCTGACTCGACTGCCTGAAAAATGTTCAAGTTCTTCACATTGGCACTGAACACAAATGAAGACTGGGAGTTTTCTCCCCCTGTGTGCGAGTCAGCAGACTGATGTAGTTGTCCAATAATAAACAAACAAAGTTGTCATGGTTACATGACAGTTAGAAGAAAGATGTCTTTGTAGATAAGCTGAGGGGGAAATACTTGTCTGATTTCATCCTCATGGCTGCCTCTGGGACTCAGATGACCTTTGGATGACGAAATTCAAACCCGATAAAAATAAAAATCTGACTTTTCAGTCAAACGCTTCTCACGGTTTCAGTTTATGACCAAAAGTTCCGTTTTTCATAAAAATGTTTATGACTTTACTCTGCATCAGTCATGGCCTGAGGGTGTGTGCCTGTGTTTGTTTGCAGAGTAATTGTTCAGGTATTTGACGCGCGCATCACCCAGCTGAACACCGACAGCGGCCTTTTCAGGTAAAACAAGCCTGTGAATAGTTGTTGAATGAGATACAGTCATCCAGGAACAGATCGTGTGGTGCACCGCTGCCAGCTTGTTCAAACGTGGGCTCGTCTTCAATCTCGAGTTGAAATATGCTGTTAACATGACGCACGTCTACGAGACTGTTTGCATTAGAAGTGTCTTGCCCAACATCCTCAACTGTTTGGGTTTAGAGGGATTTTATTTACACGAGGCGTTAGTGTTGTGTCCTTCTGGCGTCAGATTAGACTCCGACAGGAAGAGGGCGTGAGGAAATGGCATCTTCTGAACGGAAACAAAGATAGAAGGGAAGGCTTACGGGAAACAGAGCGAGGCCAGGCCTCGTTTTCAGAAGGATGTGAGTCATGGTGCACACCTGAGCCAACCCGTGTGGGAGGCGAAGGGGCGTGATCTCCCGATGAGCTCCTTACAGGCTGTTTGTTAAAGCATCATTACAAACTGAATCACCGCTTTTCTATATTCAGAGCCTGAACTGCCCATTTATCAAAGACCTTTTCATTTTCCAATTCAGATGAAGATAGTTGGATCTTTTCCACTTTTCTTTGTTGTCTTCTTACGTCTAAGATGACGACGGAGGAAGTTTAGTTTGACTAAAAGCTCTAAAGTCCATCACAGACCAGTGGATGCACATTAATTAGTAGGTGACTGTTTTCACTGCTCTTAATCAGATGTACTCAAAATCCTGTTGGATTTAATCGTTTCATTAGTGAGACTTGAAAAAAAAAAATTTATGGAAAAGGCTTAAAGATACTCCCAAAATAAATAGACTAGTTAAGAAAACGTTTGTAGTTTCTTGAAGATGTCAACATTTTATGAGCAGAGATGCTCAGTTTAAGACAAAATTAAGATTCCTTTACACTGCTTTGCTGATGACACCCAGTTTTATCTTCCGATTGAGTCAGACAGGGTCACTCCACTGGATCCACTATTGAACTGTCTACATGACATTAAAGTCTGGTTAAAACTAAATGTTCTGAATCTAAATGAAAATAAAACGAAAGTCATCAGTTTTGGTAAATGTAACACCCTTAATGTTCTTGGCCCCTTGGCTTCATACAGCCACTCCAATGTCAGGAATCTGGGAGTTATTTTTGACAGTGCTTTTAAATTAGACAAACAGATAAATGCTGTTGTTAAATCCGGTTTCTTCCAGCTAAGACTCATTGCCAAGGTGAAGTCTTGTCTCTCTTTCAGAGACCTTGAAAAGGTGATTCACGCTTTTATTACCTCTCGCTTGGACTATTGTAATTCACTGTATGTTGGTTTAGACAAATCATCTTTGCATCGTTTACAATCTGTCCAGAACGCAGCAGCTCGTCTTTTAACTTCAACTAAAAAATATGAACATATAACCCCTGTCCTGGCTTCTCTTCACTGGCTCCCTGTCCACTATCGGATTGATTTTAAGATTTTATTGCTTGTTTTTAAAATCTTAAAAGGTCTGGCCCCGTCATATTTATGTGATCTTATTAACATCTACACTCCAGTAAGAGCACTCCGGTCTACCAACCAGTTTCTCTTAGATGTCCCCAGATCCAGAATGAAATCCAGAGGTGATCGGGCTTTTGCGGTTGCTGCTCCAAAGCTGTGGAACAGTTTACCTGAGAATTTAAAGAGCGCTCAGACTGTTGAGACTTTTAAATCTTTGCTCAAGACTCATCTGTTTTACTTGGCATTTGATCCTCGCAGAGTCTGAGAACAAATTTTGAGCAGATTTTATTGTTGTTGTGTATTTACTGTTAACTTTATTATGTTTTAGTGGCACTAGATGCATTTTACTCTTTTATTTTTATCTGTTTTAACTGTAAAGCACTTTGGTGGGCTTCGGTTGTTTTTATGTGCTATATAAATAAAATTGACATTGACAAACAACTGATGTGTTTTTTTAAGTGTCATGGCAAGGTAAAATAAAAATGACCCTTTTTTTTCCCAGCTGCTCGCTTTCTCAGAGGTCGCCACAGCAAACATCGTATGAAGACTTGGCTGTTATTTTTACGCCGGATGCCCTTCCTGACGCAACCACAGACCACCGAGCTACCACAGCCCTCTGTGTGGAGCAGGGAGCTGCATGTAGGGCACCCAGGGGAAAAGATGGTGGGGGTTAAGGGTCTTGCTCAAGGGCCCAGAGTGGGGCGAATGAGGATGGAGACAGGTTTGGGTGTTTCAACTGTTCCACCCACATTTTGAAGTTGTCGGTACTGGGAGTTGAACTGGTGATCTTCCGATCAACCTCTGCGCCACCACTCCCTCAAAGAATGGCACTTGATGGATGGAGCAGATGAATGAGCCTTTAATTACCTTCAACATGGTGGAGGATCGAGTGTGGGACTATACTGTATAAATAAAGATGAGCTAAATGCTTCTGCTACTGTCTGAAATACACTTGCAATCCCTCAAACAGGTCAACAAAGAGTTAAAGTGTGTCAAAATGAAAAGGTTCAGGATCTTTTCGAAGCAGATCAGTTCTTAAATGAGGTGTTTCGGTGAAGATCCAACAGACTCCCTGAAGAAAGCCTCATGGTGGCAGTTGGAGAACTTTAGTAGTAATTTAGTGTTTTTGAAGATCCAAAAATATTTCCTAATTTGCACAAATGCACTCTAAAGATTAAGAAAATGGTAGTGAAAATTTAAAAATACATGTATTAATTTAAAGTCACTGTGTGACTGCTGCGTTCACAATCACATCCTTGTCTTCTTGTTTAGTGATTCTCCTTCATGATCAAGCTCCTTCCACATCATTTATGATGTTTTACCAGTGGGTTTATCAAAAGGCGTCACTAGATTGGGAACCATGTTCTATGGCTCCTTGACAATTGTTCTTTGATATTTCAGGAAACTGGCTCTATGGTCTTTTATTTCTTTCATTTTACTCTTGTTTCTTTTAGCTACTGTCTTGCTAATTGTAGCATTTAGCTACAACTTTATTATTTTGAGCTTTTATCCACTGTTTTGCTGATTTTAGCTTCATGAACTGCTTATTTCAACAATTCTTTTAAATATTAATTTATTCATTCGACACATTTTCTCCAGCACTCATGCTGCATTTTCACAGAAAATTTATTTCTCCACCTTTAATTTGGTAAACTTGAACATTGTTTTCGGATAAAAAAAAGCTATTTTCCCTTCAGACATACAAAGAAATTTTATATTCTAATTGTTTTGTCCTAAACTAATCAATTGCTCTCTTCCAATATCATTTCACAACACTTTTATTAAATGGTAAATGGTTATTTATATAGCGCTATATAGCGCTTTCCAGCCCCCTATAGCCGTTTTCACACTGCACAGCCCTCCCCGGCCCAGCCCGGCCCGACCCGGCTTCTAACCCGGGTTCGTCTTGTTCGCAGTTACCTTTTCGGGCCGGCGTCAGCCCGAGTTTTAGAACCCGACCGACGGAGGTTCTAAGCGGGCCGAGCTCCCGGGCCCAGTTTAAATAACACAAAGCGCGCACCCATACAGAGCATTTCCGCCTTTCAGCGCGAGCTGAATTTCATTAAAATATAACTACAGAAACACCTAAAAAAATATGTGTTAGCTGAATATATATATATTAGTGTTTCTGAGTTTAATTTTTGTTAATAACTGATTACAAATCAGCTTATTTTAGAACTTCCCACCCACTTCAAGTTTTTAAGCGTGCGTCGGACCTGGAAATAGCAACACGCCTCGGTGGTTCACTGGAAGCGCGTCGGGTTTCCACTCCAACTTTATCTCGACTCGGGTTCGATCCTCACTTGGTTGAACTTATTTTACGTTTGTCTTTTATTGGATTTAAAAAAAAGGAGTTTGTGTTATGCCTGTGGTTAACACAAACTCCTTTTTTTTAATCCAATAAAAGACAAACGTAAAATAAGTTCAACCAAGTGAGGAAATGGCGTTGGCTAAGAACTCCCCACCCACTTCAAGGCGGCTCTCCGCACAAGCGAAATGAGCGGGGGCGGGCCAGGCTGGGCTCAGGAGCAACCCGGGACGAGCTGGGCCGGGGAGGGCTGTGCAGTGCGAAAACGGCTTATGAGGGGCCCCAAAGCGCTTTACAATACCAACCATCCACCAATTCATACACACATTCATACACTGGTAGCGGCAGACTGCCATGCAAGGCGCCATCCAGTCCTACCGGGAGCAACTCGGGGTTAAGTGTCTTGCTATCTATCTATCTATCTATAGTATCTATCTATCTATCTATCTATCTATCTATCTATAGTATCTATCTANATTTAAGTCATCCATAAATGTCTTGCTGGCCACCAGTTGAATAGCCCGGACCTAAACAAAACCAAATCTCCTTTGAGCTTCACCAAAAGCATTAAACTGCAGTATTTCCTCAGACTTCACCTAAAACAGAACCGTTTTCATCACATTGGAACAAACTCTTGCATTATTGCAGATTTAATATGGCTCTCGGTGAAGATTCAGTTTTTGCTGTTCAGTTAAACAGACTGAACCGTGTTCCTTCCGGTCGTCAACGCCCTAGTTCATCTTATCAGCGCGGCGGCTTCTTGTGTTGGCAGTAAATGCCTCTGATGGACTTTTTCTTATCTGTTCATCTTTAAGAAAAAGGGATTGGCTGGTGATGTCATCGGTTACATTTCTAGCCCTTCATGTTCGGCAAAGGATGTGCTGCGGTCACACACAGTGACGAGCTTTAGCCCGAGCAAGGCGACACAGGATGTTTATGCTGCGTCATATTGAGACGTGGTGTTTAAGTTCCTCTGGCTATGTGTTCGGACCAGGAAAGAACTCTGAAAACTTTTATTATGTTTTAACCAGGAGGAAAATTAGAACGTCAGCTTCAGAAACCTCTCCAGAAGGTTGTTTTTCACCACCAGGCTACAAACAAACAAGCTGCTTGGTGTCTAAATAAAGCTCCAGTGACCAAAACCTCACGTGGCCTGTAGATCAGTGTGTGTGTGTGTGTGTGAGTGTGTGTGAGATTAATGTGGTGCCTATTTGTGAAAGTGCAGTAATTTTAGACAGAGGGCCCGTCCGCTCCTGTAATACTCCACACATCAAGGCTTTGATGCGTTCATTGCAGCCTGATCCCACTTCAAAGCTGCGCTTGTGGACGGGATGGGACATCAAGGGTGTGTGTGTGTGTGTGCGTGCGTGCGCGTGTGTGTGTGTGTGTGTGTGAGAGACAACACACTCTTCTATGCTTTTCATTATTCCTGGATGGTGATTTAGCTCTCTGTGACCTTTTGACCTTTGGGTCTGTGTGCTCAAACACACTTCCACTCCACAAGATGTTCAGCTGAAGATGTTTGTTTAGAGACAAGACTTTTTTTTTAACACTAAACTCCTCGCACGTTTTTCTTTTTCACGCCACGCACGTTTAATCGGTTTCAGATTAGAAATTATGTCATAGTCTAAACTTGGTCCTCTTTTTAGATTTGGTTACTTTTGTTCTATGTTCATGTTATTTTCAGCGGCACATAAGGAATATGTGATTATTATTTATTTATTGTTTAGGTCAAACAGAGTCAAACCTGTCATTTAAAATGAATGCTAACAAAATTCAACTTTATCAGTTTTAATCAAAGTTTTTACACGACGTATACAACACTTGTGTTGTGAATATATTTTAGCTGTAAACAAATCAAATTTTAGCACAATATTTGTAAAATTGACTGAAATAAAAGTTATTTTCCAAGGTGTGTCAGTCATGTTATACTGAACTGGCTCGAAAAGGTTCATATAAACATGCAATGATCATTTCCTGAACGTTTTATTAAAATCAACATAGTGGTTTCATGAAATATTTTGCTTACAAAGTTGATTCCCCAAAAAAATTATCACAAAAATGTTAGTTTTCATAATGTGTGGGTAACTCTAACTACCAATCCAAGATTTATCTCTGAAAGTTTCAATAACATCCGTCTGGCTGTTCATGAGTTATTTTGCTAACAGACAGGCACTGCAACACTTGTATTCTCTTTTTGAATCAATAAAGTGCCCAAGCTGTAAAAGGTGCCCCTCCTCTGGATCAGGTGCGTTCAAAGACCTTCACAGAGTGTTTCATGTGTGCGCGTGCTCTGTGAGTCAGACATTCCTCCTGACACAGAGGGAAAAGGGACTTTCCGCTCCCTACACTCCCTTTTTACAGTTGCACGTGTGGCCTTTAGTCAAAACTGCTTCCGGTGAAAGGTCACATATCTTAAATTTTATGGATAAACCTGAACAGGGAGGAAACTTTTAACACTCCCAAGTGACAAAAGAGAAATACAAATGAGTTATGTTAAAAACACATGGATGTTTATTCAAATAAATACACTTTAAACACGTTGAAATAGTAAAATAACTTAAACAAAAAAACGAACTGTTTGCCAGTAACACCACTTCCTGGAAACAAATAAATTAAAATCATGCTTTAAGGAGTCGCTTTCTCTCCAGACAGCAAGGATGAAACAGTTCAGTCCTGTGTGGATCAGCTGGCCCGGTTCTGAGCTCGGTTCCGAACAACCCTTCGTCTCTGGACCTGGAGCACTTCCGTCCTCCGCTTGGTTCCATTAGAAATAGTCCAACTCGACAGTGAAGGGACATGAAGGCATTCGGTTTCCACAAACATGTGATTGATCTTTGAATCAGTGCGTCCTGCGCCCAGTGCGCATTGCGCGCGGCGGTCAGTGCGCCCAGTGCGCATTGCGCGCGGCGGTCAGTGCGCCCGGGCCATGCGCCTCTCCTCCTGCCCCGGAGAGCCGCTCTCCCCGTCCTGCCGCGTCTTGAAGTCCTGGATGGCCTTCCTGTTCTGGAAGTCGATGAGCGCCATGGTGATCACCGCGTTCCAGCAGTTCTGCTCCCACGAGCACCGGAAGTCCATCTCCTTGTTGTCCGTGGTCACGATGGTGAAGTACACGAACTTGCCCGTGCGCTCCACGCAGTCCACCTTCTTGATGGACTGCAGCTTGAGCTCTTTGCCCCGGGAGCGCCTGTGCGTGTCCGCGTACATGTTCAGGCCGTCCGTGGTCAGGACGCAGGTCTTCTTCTTCCAGAACTGGAGCAGGTTGTCGGTTCGCTTCTCCAGCTCTCCCTCTTTGAGGACGTGGCTGAGCTCCTCCGCGGACATTTTCACGGTTTAGGTCTGTGGACACCTCCCCCCTCTCGCTTTGTGTCTCCCCTGACAGGAGCTGCTGCTGGTCCACAGTAGTAATCCAGAGTTTGGTTGTGAATGAACCGAGGCTTACTTTATAGTCTGCCGTGGCCCCGCCCCTTTCCTCCTTACGTCATCTGGTGGCATGCAGCTGCCCCAGAGTCATTCAAGGCGTGAGTGTGGGCGGAAGCTGAGGTGGGGGAGGAGGAAGTCCTATTTGGACTAACGACTTGTTAATTAGTAGCCTATGTAAGTGTCACTGAAATGATTTATGTATTAAAAGAAGAATTAATATTTGTTGTTCAGTAGTTAGAATATTTTGGTTTTGGTTTGTTTAGTTTATGCTTTGAAAGTGTGATATTTGTGCAGGATGCATTTGTTTTGTTGTGAGGGTTTGTTCTGTTAGTGCCGTTGTCACAAGATCTGTGTGAACGAAGGGGAGGGGCTAGATTTTCTGTGCTCCACACACATGAGCGGTTGCCTAGAGACGACAGACGCGCAGCAGCCTTGGTGGTTCACTGACTGAAGAATGTATAAGACTGAAGAATGTATAAGACTGAAGAATGTATAAGACTGAAGAATGTATAGGACTGAAGGTATTTATAACTGTTGTAAATATTGTACATCTGTCAGTCATGATGTTCTAATATTTTATATGTTTATTTAGAATGTACTGTATAGGACAAGAAAAGTTTGCCTAGGACTTCTTTAGCGACGAGCGGCCACGAGGTATTTTTTGTTAAAGCATGTTTTACTGTTTCACTGTTTTTACTGTTTTACTGTTTTTACTGATTTACTGTTTTACATTTTATTTTGTACTGTCTGTCTTATTTCTGTAGTTTTCACGGCATTCATTAAAGCGCCAGTTTACACCAAAAGGCCGTGTCCGTGTATCGTCAGTTGGAAAACCGTTGTGCAACCATCCTCTCTGCTAATAAAGAATCCGTGCCGGTGTTTCGTCAGTTGGAAGCAGCCACAGTGAAAACTCAACCGCCACCGTGCCCGGTAAGAAGGAAAAGACGTCTACAGCTGAGGGATGGTACTGCAGTGGTGCAAACACAAGGGGGCGCCACTGTCTAAGCTCAACGCTCACAAGCAACCAAGACCAGTGAAAGTAATTGATTAAAGTGGAAATTAACAAAGGACAGTGTTGAAATATAATAAGTGACTAAGTTAAAAGTTAAGTTCAGAGCCACAATAGGTCTCTATAACAACTTTGTCAAAGAATAATTAATTTCTACTGAAATTCAAAGTAATGTATTGTTGTTTAAGAAAATAATTTGTTTTGCTTATAATCAAACTAAGTGTGAAATTTACAAAGTTCCTGAAGTTGAAGCACTAAGAGTGACGCTCATTACAGTTAAAGTGTATAAGTAACAGTACTCACAAGGTAATAGTCAAGTTTTAAGTTACAAGTTTGAAGGATTATTGTAATTTGAATTTAGGACTTTGAGTGAAATCTATCCAGACTTACAAGATGACTGACAAGGATCATAAGGAGCAAATCCCAGAAGCACAGACTGTTCGTAGAAGTGAAAGAATAAGAACATTAAGCGAAAAGGGTAAAGAACTTCAAGAGGAAAAAGTCAAGAGCCTTCAAAACAAATATGTAGTCGCCTTTGAAAGATGGAAATGTGAAGTAAAACTGATCAAAGCAACACTAAGTAGGAAAGCTTCTGACAGTGAATTAAAGGAGTTGATTAAAGACTTAAACGCCACCTGCACAAACGTTCAAACCATCTACGAACAAATACGACAAATACAACCTCCTGATGCAGACACAAGGCGTAAAGTTGATGCATGTACTTCACTTTCAACATACATTGTCAAAAGAGCTGAAAAACAGCTACAGGGAGACTTTGTAGAAAGCGAAGAAGATCCGTGGCCAGATGTAGGATCATGCTTAGGATCTGAAAGCACTACGTCAAGGTCAAGATCACAAAGGTCTAAAGGTTCATTCCAATCATGCTCACAATTAAGCAAGAGACTGGAAGCAGAGGCAGAGGCAGCTGCATCCAAAGAAGTATTAGCAGTAATGGAGGAGCAAGAAAAGGAAGCAGCTGAACTACAAAGGTTAGAACGTCAGAAGTTCAAAAGACAGCTAGAAGAAAAGCAAGCCGAGCTCGAAAGACAGAGAGTAATTGACCAGCAGAATCTAGAAGAACAGGAAATAATAGAAGAAAAACGCAGAAAGATTGCACGCTTGGAAGAAATTAAAAAACTGAATGCAGCAAAGGCTCGAGCAAAGGTTTATGATGAAGGTGAAAGTATTTCTGAAGGTCGGAGTTTACTACGCAGTATTAAAACAGAAAGTGAAATTCAAGCAATTCCTACCGTAACACACGTTCCCTTTCAAGCTCCAAGTTTGACCCAAGTCCACAATGCTACAAGCCTTAGATCTACACCATTCACCCCACAAGTCACACAAGCTCCTTTTAGATCTGTGCTGCATCCTACAGTCCTAAACCAAGCTCAACCAGATCTTGGTGAACAACCTCAGGTCACCACAATCCAAACACTTAAAGTATCGAGCCCACCATTCATCCCACAAGTCACACAAGCTCCCTTTGGATCTGTGCTGCACATCCCCACAGTCCTAAACCAAGCTCAGCCAGATCCTGGTGAACAACCTGAGGCCCCCACAAACCCAACATTCCAAGCATCAAGCTCACCATTCATCCCTCCAGCCACACAAGCCTCATCTGTTGCAATTCAACAACAGCTAAATTATGAGCTGGTTAACATACTGGCAGAAGCAATAAATGCTAATCGCCTTCCAACTCCAGAACCTGTATTGTTCACTGGTGACCCTTTAAAGTTTAAAGACTGGCAGCTGTCATTTGAAATCCTGATTGAAAGAAAAAACCTTCCAAAGAACGAGAAACTTTATTATCTCAGAAAGTACCTTGGTGGACCGGCAAAAAGAGCAATTGAAGGCCTTCTCCTAGTGGGCACAGACGAAGCATACGATTCAGCTTGGAAGGTGCTAGAAAAGCGTTTTGGAAGTCCATTCACCATAGGAAAATGTTTCAGAGACAAACTTAATAATTGGCCTAAAATAAACTCCAAAGATGGAAGTGAGTTGAGAGAGTTTGCTGACTTCCTTAAGACTTGTGAAGCTGCAATGTCACATATAACAGCATTAGAAGTTCTCAATGACTGTATGGAAATTCAGAAACTTTTGCTAAAACTTCCAGAGTGGCTGACTACAAGATGGAGCCGGACAGCTATGGAAATAACAAGAAGGGCTGGCGATGAAAGGTACCCATCCTTTCACATGTTTGTTGATTTTATATCCACTGAAGCTGACATAGCTTGTGATCCCATTGCCTCAGTACAAGCTCTAAAGGATTTGGAAATGAGTGAACGCAAACACTCAAGAAGCCAAGTCATTCAAGCAAGAACATTAACAACAGACTCAAGCCACACATATACTGTAACATGTCTTTTCTGCAAAGAAAATGGTCATGCACTCGATAAATGTTTCAAATTCACAGAAAACCCTGTTCAAGACTGTATCAAGTTTGTACAAGCAGAAAGGCTGTGTTTTGGATGTTTAAAGAGAGGACATCGTTCGAAGGAATGTGATACTAGGAGCACGTGTGAAAAATGTCAAAGAAAACATCCTACATGTTTACACGACGACAAGTTCGTTGAACGTAAAAGGGTAATATATGCAACAAGTGATAACACTCAAGATAAAGAAGAAGCTGAACCAGCGATCTCTAATAGAGTAACCCGATCGACTTCAGGCACATTAACGTCCTCTATAGTACCTGTCTGGGTTTCATCAAAAAATTACCCAAACAAAGAAGTTTTAGTATATGCCCTCCTCGACTCACAGAGTGATACATCCTTCATCTTGGATGAAGTAGCTCAAAATCTTGACACAGATAAAGGTAAAGTCAATCTGAGACTGTCAACTATGTCCGCAGAGTCAACAATTATACCATGTGACAAGCTGATTGACCTACAAGTTAGAGGATATGAATATGAAAAGAGAATCACATTGCCTCCAGTCTATACAAGAAAGTTTATCCCTGTCAACAGATCACATATTCCAACGTCTGAAACCGCCCTAAAGTGGCCTCACCTTGAAAGGCTGGCAGATAAGTTACCTCCTTTGCTAGAATGCAAAGTTGGTCTACTTATCGGCTATAACTGTCAACAAGCCCTCCTACCACGCAAAGTTCTTGCAGGCAAAGAGAACCAACCTTACGCACAGTTAACCGATCTCGGTTGGAGCATAGTTGGCGGCTTGCCTCAAGTTCAAGATCATAAAGACGTCATCAGCACAAGTCACAGAGTTATTGTTCGTGAAGAAACCCCTGTGCCACAATCAGCAGTTGAACCCAAACAACATGTTCATTTTGTATGCAACACACAAGTAAAGGAAGTTAGCCCAATTGATGTGATAAAGACGCTAGAACCGGATTTTCGTAAGCACGCAACAGACAACCACCCAGTCTCACAGGAAGACATGTTTAGGTCAAAGGTGACCAAAGGCAACAAACGAAAGAAAAATGGGCACTACAAACTCCCATTACCACCCAAAACAGAAAATCTAGCTTATCAGACCTCAAAAGGTCTAACCGCTGTTCAGCTAAAGGAATCAAACTGGTTGAAAGGCCCCGACTTCCTTTGGAAACAAGATCTTCCAGTCAAAGAGGAAATGTTAGACAAATCCTCAAACAGACTCGACACAACCAGTCTTAGAACGCTACTGTACGAGACAATGGCCATCATTAACAGCAGACCCTTAAGTGTGGATTATCTTAATGATCCATTGGGCCCAGAGCCATTAACTCCCAATCACATATTAACAATGAAGTCTTCAGTTATTCTACCCCCTCCAGGACAGTTTTGCAGAGAGGATTTGTACTTGAACAAAAGATGGAGAAGAGTACAATTTCTGGCAAATGAGTTTTGGCAAAGATGGAAGCGAGAATATCTGCTGAATCTCCAACAGCGTCAGAAATGGCAGAAAGTTTCACAAAACCTGCAAGTGAACGACATTGTGATTCTACAGGATGATAATGCTCCAAGATGTAAATGGAAACTAGCTTTAGTAACAGAGACTTTAGAAAGTCTAGACGGCAAGGTTCGAAAAGTGAAAATAAAGACTAGTGAAACTACATTCGACAAAGGAAAACCACTGACAAGGTTAATATACCTAGAAAGACCTATTCACAAGGTAGTGACCTTACTTGAGACTGACACACAGTAAATAGAATAAGATTGACACTCTTTTAAAAAAAATCCCATTGAGAACCAATTAGTGATTTTGGTGGGAGTGTAAGTGTCACTGAAATGATTTATGTATTAAAAGAAGAATTAATATTTGTTGTTCAGTAGTTAGAATATTTTGGTTTTGGTTTGTTTAGTTTATGCTTTGAAAGTGTGATATTTGTGCAGGATGCATTTGTTTTGTTGTGAGGGTTTGTTCTGTTAGTGCCGTTGTCACAAGATCTGTGTGAACGAAGGGGAGGGGCTAGATTTTCTGTGCTCCACACACATGAGCGGTTGCCTAGAGACGACAGACGCGCAGCAGCCTTGGTGGTTCACTGACTGAAGAATGTATAAGACTGAAGAATGTATAGACTGAAGAATGTATAAGACTGAAGAATGTATATGACTGAAGGTATTTATAACTGTTGTAAATATTGTACATCTGTCAGTCATGATGTTCTAATATTTTATATGTTTATTTAGAATGTACTGTATAGGACAAGAAAAGTTTGCCTAGGACTTCTTTAGCGACGAGCGGCCACGAGGTATTTTTTGTTAAAGCATGTTTTACTGTTTCACTGTTTTTACTGTTTTACTGTTTTTACTGATTTACTGTTTTACATTTTATTTTGTACTGTCTGTCTTATTTCTGTAGTTTTCACGGCATTCATTAAAGCGCCAGTTTACACCAAAAGGCCGTGTCCGTGTATCGTCAGTTGGAAAACCGTTGTGCAACCATCCTCTCTGCTAATAAAGAATCCGTGCCGGTGTTTCGTCAGTTGGAAGCAGCCACAGCCTACATCCCAGTTAGTCCAAATATTTGCCTTCTCAGATGTGCACACAGCTTGAACTGAAGGATGTGCAAAAGTTAATTTTTTTTTAAATACTTTAATTTATATTATTATTTGCAAAGTCAACAAATACAAAGCAAACCAGAAAGAAAAACAAAAACTCACACACAAAAAACAAAACAATCTGGATTTTCTTCTGACACCATTTCACAAGTACAGGGAGTCCTCGACTTACGAACGAGTTCCGGACCTAAGGACCGTTCGTAACCCGATTTTGCCGTAAGTCAGAACTCAGAACACGTGCATTCGTATGCTGCGCCGCACACCCATTTAAAGACATGAGAATCGACATGAGACTGAACAAGCGTACATACTAGTCCATAAACATGCACAGAACTTTATTTACAAATGGTTAGCTAACACATTAACCACATTACACCACACATTCATCTATAACCACAGCACGTACTAGCGTTCGGAGCGCGTTCGTAAGTCCGGGTTGTCGTAAGTCGAGGGCGACGTAGTTGAGGACTCCCTGTATTCATCCATCAATCAGCTGTATTTACATTGTTGTGTGTACCACAACGAAATCGGGTCCATTTCTCCCATTGTTTATCATATTTAAGTCCTTTCAATCTAAGATTATTTGTGATTTTTTTTTCCATTATTGAAATTTCCTCCACAATCCTGATCCAATCTTCTTCGTTAGGTGGGTCTGGCTTCAACCATCTTTTTTGTTATTGCCTTTTTACTAGCAGTCAGGATTACCTTTGTCAGAAACATATCTTCTTTCCTCACCACATCCGTTATATTCCCCAAGTACAGACATGTATTTGGAATGGTATAACCAAAAATTGTAGACAATGTTGATACTTGTTCAGACGTGGATCTACCATATAGGCAAATGAGGCAGTTGCCTGGGGCCCCCAATCAGCAGCGGCCCCCAATCAGCAGGGGCTCCGGCCCCGGCCAGTCACCTACATCCCTAACATTGCTCCTGCTTGTTAATGTACGTTTAACATAAAAATAATTATAGTTACGATGAAAACGATCATTAAAAACGCAATACAAAAACCGGTCGATTTCTGTATCCCCCTACTAAAAATGGACTATTCCATCTTGACATCTTCCGGGTCAGAGGTGAACTCGGGTGCTAACGCTGTGGCTAGCTGGTTGTGCTTGGCGTCTTCATAAATCATGAGAGAACCCCGCTGTATCAAGCCAAATTAACGCGGCCGGAGGATTGTATTGGGTGTTTTGTGTCAACCACTCGACGGTGAGTCGTTTGTTTTATGTATTTGGGTTCCTTTTATGAAATAGAAATGCGGTAGCGACACGCCCACTCCATTTATGTATTTGAGATTTAAAAGTGGTCTTAGTGATTAAAAGATCATTCTCTTTTTGTTAATTTTGTGGCAGAATAGAATATACGTAAAGTATTAAATAAATCCTTTGATTTTTGTAATTTCATCCTTTTAGGATCATTTTAGTTACTTTTCATTAAATCTGTTGACTGCCTATAGAACTTTGAAATTGGTTAATTTCTTTTGGGTTGCACAACAAAACAAAAGAAATTACTATTTGTTTTTTGAAACAATATTGAAGTAAATTAAGCTTAATTGACTCTTATACTTGGATACAACTTGGAAGTGCACTTTAAAACTTGATCTGTAACTTTAATTTGATCTGTACTGTTGATGTGGTCTTTGAATTGAAGTTATAATAATAATAATTCATTCATTCAACCGTTATTTATACAGGTTAGCCTCGTTGAGCCATGGGGACTCATTTACAAGAGGGACCTGTCTCACTCACACCCAGGGTCAATTTAGAGTTACCAATCAGCCTAACATGCATGTTTTTGGACTGTGGGAGGAAACCGGAGCACCCGGAGAAAACCCACGCATGCACGGAGAGAACATGCAAACTCCACCCAGAAAGGCCCCCGGACCGGGATTTGAACCGGGGACCTGCTCGCTGAGAGGCAGCAGCTCTACCAGTTGTGCCACCGTGCTGCCCAATAATAAACTATAATAATAATAATAATAAACTTTATTTGCATAGCACCTTCCTACAATGCCTTGCATTGACCAAGGTGCTTAACAGGACATTTGAATGATTCTTGAAAAATACCTGCTGGAATTATTTTATTTGTTTTTGTGAATGTTTAACTATGTGTTTAACTATTTTTTTTGTAATGTTTAACTATTGACTTCAGCTCGGCATTCAACACCATCATCCCCCAACAGCTCATCCTTAAACTGGACAGTCTGGGCTGAACACCTCAATGTGTAACTGGCTGCTAGACTTCCTGACCGGGAGACCACAGGCAGTACGGGTCGGGAATAACACATCCAGCACCATCACATTGAATACAGGAGCCCCACAAGGATGTGTGCTGAGCCCCCTTCTATTCACCCTGCTAACACACGACTGCACACCATCGTACAGCTCCAACCACTTCATCAAGTTTGCGGACGACACAACAGTGGTGGGTCTCATCAGCAACAACGATGAGACGGACTACAGGGATGAGGTGAGCCGCCTGGCCTTGTGGTGCGGACACAACAATCTCACTCTCAACGTGGAGAAGACAAAAGAGATTGTTGTGGACTTCAGGAAGAGGGATGCCCAACATGCCCCTCTGACCATCAACAACACCACAGTGGAGAGAGTGGACAGCACCAAGTTCCTGGGAGTGCACGTCTCAGAGGACCTGTCCTGGAGCAGGAACACTGCATCACTGGCCAAGAAGGCTCACCAGCGCCTCTACTTTCTCCGCAAGCTGAATAGAGCTGGAGCTCCAACCCCCATCATGTGCACCTTCTACAGGGGCGCCATAGAAAGTGTCCTGACCAGCTGCATCACGGTGTGGTATGGTGCATGTACTGCATCCTGCCGAAAGAGCCTCCAGCGTATAGTGAGAGCAGCTGAGAAGATTGTCGGCACCTCCTTGCCCTCACTACAGGACTTACACAGCAACCGCCTCACTCGGAAAGCCCTCTGCATGGCAGGTGATCCCACACACCCACTACACAGCTGCTTCAGCCTGTTGCCATCAGG
>JBBPBX010046683.1:10046-20993 GCA_038048925.1 Garcialebias charrua | reverse complement strand
CGCCTCTCCATCCACGCCTGTTGGTACGGCTCCCATGCCTCTGGCGAGTCGTCATCATTGTCATCCCTGTATACCTGGAGACGATGTCCTCCACAGCGATCAGTCTCTCCCAAGGATCGCTGGGGCTGCAGGGTTCCTCCCCCCCATGACAGGTGCGCAGGCGTGTACGGTATCTTCCCCCTAGCAACAGGTGCACAGGGGCGTGCAGCATCCTACCCCCTAGCGACAGGAGCAACGTCCTCCCACCCACGAAGGGAAACGCATGGGCGAGGACTTGGCTGCGTCTGACGAGCGTCGCGCTGGAGTTCGGTGGAGCCGGCTCGGTTCTGCCGTCCGTTCCTCCTGCGGCGAGTCCGAGCAAGTTGCCCCCTGAAAACCGCTCCGGGAAAACAGGAGGTGGTTGGGGAGGAGGTGGGCTGCGATGAGCTGCCGCTCTGTGAGGAGGAGAAAAAAGGCGAGGTGGTGAGGGAAAGGAGCCCGATTTAATCGCCAAACGAGTACCTTGGTACAGGGCTCTCTTCCTCTCCTCCTCCTCACGCTGAGCAGTCCTCTTCACTTCACGGACCACAAACTCGAAAAGAGTGATCTTTCCGCTGGGTTCGGTTTGGTGTCTGGATTCTGTCATGATCGAGTCTCTGCGTTGTGCACCCATGTGCAGGAAGAACGAGGAGGCTCCGATAAAATAAGTAAAACTGTTTATTAATGAATAAACAAAACAAAAAGCTGTCGGGGCAGCAGATTTACTTTAAACGGATGACACAGAGGGATACGAGCATGAAGCCTTGGACGGAGCAAGGACAATCCAGACACACTGACAAGACACCAAGGGGCTGAATATATACAGACACTGACAAGGTGAAATGACAGAAACTTGCGGTGATTAGATTTAAACACAGGCGCGACAGTGCTGGATCACAGGAGGAGGAATGTTGAGGAGGGACTGGTAAACATGAGGGAAAAAACACAACATACAGGACCAGACCCCAGAAACCCTACAACATCATCCATACCATACCATACCATACCATTTTATTTATAGAGCACTTAAAACAGCGACAAGGCCAACCAAAGTGTTGTATAAACAAAGAAAAAAACAGGCAACACACAGCAACATACAAAATGAAGTAAAATCACAATAAAGACATAAAAATGTTGCAGATAATAAATATAACGACTAACCTATGTGAAGCAAACAGGTTCAAAACACAGATCATCTGGTGTTGCAAGTTACAGAATAGTAGTACGTTTTTCAACGTGATTTGAGAGGGGATTGCCTGACAAGAGGTAACTCGTTCCAAAGTCTTGGGCCTGCCACAGAGAAGGCACTGTCACCTCTGCGTTTAAGACGAGTTCCTGGAACTGTGAGAAGTAACTGGTCCACTGACCTCAGAGAACCTGGTGGGACATACGGCTGTAGCAAATCAGAGAGATGGGGGTGGGGGGGGTGGTGGACTGTTCAGCAATTTGTAGACATACAGGAGAATTTTGAACTGGATTCGAAGATGAACCTTTAGCCAGTGCAGGGAGACCAAGACTGGTGAAATGTACTCTCTTTTGCCTGTGCTGGTTAAAAATCAGGCTGCTGCTTTTTGGACCAGTTGTAGTCATGCAATGGTGGTCTGACTGATACCAAACAGGAGTGAATTGTAGTAACGAAACTTAGATGTAATGAATGCATGTATTACTGTCTCCAGGTTATTTTGGGATAATATGGGCTTCAGCTTAGACAGTCGCCTCAGCTGAAAAAAAAAACAGGATTTAAAGGGGACCTCAGATGTATTTTTTAAATTTTTATGGTATTTCTGTGGGATATCCAGACCCTATTCCTTCAATTTAATGCACAAAATAATTATTAGATAATCAATTATACCCTTTTTAATTCTGCCATTTTTAACTTTCGTTTTGAACGACCGGTTTCTTGAAGTCCACGCCCTTCAACGATCTGTTCACGCCCTCTGTAACAGCCAGTATCTGTAATGTGTTGTTGTTTTAAAATTAGCTCTTTTTTTATTACTCATTTGACTTACTGTTAGTGTTAGCTTAAGATAACTTACCGAAACCCGTCTGAGCGCGCCGCAGTTTGCTGCTCCTTTTAGCATTAGACCACCCGAATCCGAAGCTAATGTTAGCTTGTTCCTCTTCCGGTTTTCGCCAGCTCCGCTCGTTGCACGCGATGAGATTTTGGGAGTTATCGCTGTTCCAGTGAAGACAACACAAAGTTCACCAAGTGTCTCCCGTAAATTAATCTGTAAGGAGAAGGTCCTCTTGCTGCGAGCCTGCTGCGAGGCTGCTGCAAGGCTGTACAGTTGAAGCTCCGCTCCATCGCGCCGGAAGAGGGTCCCGTCGAACCCGGTCCTTCCGCCTGTGGTCCGCTCGTTTAATTTTTGCCGGCTGCGCGTTGGCAGCGATCGCAAATACACTAAAAATTGAACTAAAACATAAAAATAACAATTATACTTTATTTATAAAGCCATTTAAAAAAACACAGCTGCAACAAAGTGCTGTACACATGAAATTAAGAACATATAAACAAAAGATGAGATGAAATCATGAAAAACAACAGTCATGTGTTTAATACAGAAGTGGGTTGAGCCTAACCAGGGGTTGCTAGGTGAGGGGCTGGACTCAGGTTTGATCTGATTGGCTGGCGGCTTGTGACGTCAATAAATGCAGGAAGTGTGAATCCTGGTGTATTTATCAAAAATAAATAAATCTACTTAGAGTAAATAAACCACTGGGTGCATTTTTTTGGCACAAGGACTGTTTTTTTATGAAGTAAATACCCAAAGTTTAGTAAAAAAACATTAAAAAGTGAATTTTGCATGTGTGGTCCCCTTTAACAATCATGTTTACATGACTGTTGAGTTTTATTGAAGGGTCCATTATCACTCCCAAATTTGTGATTCTGTTTTTCTGACAGGGCTAGAGCAGAAAGGTCGATGCAGTGGTTCGTGATCATGTCGTTGGGAGGGAACAACATGACTTCAGACTTATTTTCATTGAAATTTAAGACATTTAAAGCCATCTAGTCCCTGATGTCAGCCAGGCAGTCGAGCAGAGGTTGAATAGAGCATGTACCATTGGGTCTTAGGGGGAAGTAAATTTGACAGTCATCGGCGTAGAAGTGAAAGGGTATGTTGTGTTTCCAGAAAATGGCACCAAGTGGCAGCAGGTATAAAGAGAATAGGAGGGAACCCAGGATGGACCCCTGCGGAACCCCCCATTTAAGTGCTGCCACTGCAGAACTAAAATCTTTGATGGAAACACAAAAGGATCTGTCAGTGAGGTAGGATCTGAACCAATNGACCACAGATGCTGAGGAGAGGGAAGGAGAGGCAGTTGGTGGAGCTCGGTGCCCTACTGGAGAAAAAAGGGCTCTTGAACTTGGGCTGGCAGTGACAGAACCAGCATCGAAGAAGACGGCACTTGAAGATCTGCTGGGAGAGTCTTTCTGTACCACACCAGACCAAAACAATGCAGCAGATCAGGTAAAGAAGGAACTTGAACACTACAGAGGGGAGGCATCTATTCCACTGAGTAGCTGCCCTTTGAAGTGGTGGAAAGAAAACTGCACACAATATCCTTTGCTGTCTTCACTTGCTAAAGCATACCTTTCCATCCCTGCTACCTCTGTCCCAAGTGAGCGTGTCTTTTCAACTGCAGGGGACATAGTTAGTGCCCAAAGGTCTCAGTTGTTGCCAGAAAATGTAGACATGCTTATGTTCTTGAAAAAAAACATGGACATTAAATAAGCTGGGGAGAGTAGTTGTTACCTGTCACTTTTGACATTGAGGAAATATGTTGGCACTTTAGCATTTAAAATGTAAACTTGTTTGTTTACATTTGTTCTTTTGAAGGTTATGCATAGAATAAGTAAAGAATGCAAATATTAAGAAAAAAAAAGTTTGTTTTTTATTTATGTTGAATTTTTGGTAAGTTATAGTTTGAATGTCAGAATAAGTAAAGAAATGAAAAGATCATAAAGAAAAGGAATGTTTATTTTGTTTTAAATTTATGTTCAATTTTTGGAAAGTCCTGCGTGAATATCTTTTTTATTTTAAACAAAGTTGAACGTTCTAAGGAGATTCAATCAGTTAAATGAAGACATCAGTTGAGTTTGTATGTTAAAACAGAATAAAAGCCTTTTTGCGGCATAAAACCGATCTTTGAAGTTTTCTTGAACTAATGTTAAAATCTCGTCTCGTTCTCGCGAGATCTGTGATTTTCTCGTCGCGTCTCGTGAGTTTTGTGTATCGTTACACCCCTAGTTGTTATACAAACAAAAACAAAGCTAGTTTTAGTTGTTTTAATTTTTCAGCTTTGTGGTCATTAATTTTGCAAATATGCCATTACTAGAACTAATACAAGTGATAAAATACAGTACAGTACAGTACTAACTTTATTTCTATACTTGTTTTTTAAGCAATTTTAAAAAATCACATACAGGTAGGTCTGCAAAGTTCATAGTTTGTTTAAATAAATAAAAATTGGTTAAAAAAATATACAACTTGTTTATTTTTCCCTTCTTTACAAGAATCTGGTCTTTTCTTTTGTTGTAAATTGTAAAAATATCAATAAATGTTAGAAATTGTTAGATATGTGGCCCCTACTGGTCACAAAAGCCCCCTCTCAACAAATCTAAAGTGGTCCACGGGCCACCACTTGATAATCACAGTTGTAGCAGGTTGTTGCGGCTCTGGACACATTTAATTTAGTGAACGAATGTGCAAAAATGGCTCTTTTGGTCATAAAGGTTGCACACCCCTGGTCATGTCTGTAAAAAGAAACAGGAAAGAGGAACGTGGCTTGATCCTCCGACGTTTAACAAGAAAAGTACCTAAACTATTATTTGTTAGCTCGAAATTATAGCAAAGGTGTGTCTCAGTCTATCATTTTCTTAATAAATGCACTTTAATGGTCAAATTAGCTGCATTTCGCCGGGTGGTGCAGCTGGATTGACGGTTCCAAGCAGAGAGGTGGGGAGAGTATGGCAGGCCGATTGAGTCATTAATAGCTGGTGAAGATTCTCAGTCATCCAGGACATGGTGAATTCTAAAAAGTGCAATAGAAAAACAAAGTACTGTATTAAGTATAGTATAATAAATTTGAACATATTACGCCCATTCTCCATAACCTTCATTGGCTTCCTGTCACCTACAGAATTCAGTACAAAACTGCTCTCATTACACATCAATGCTTACACGGAGCTTCACCAGATTATCTGAAGGATATTCTTATTCCATACTCATCCACCCGGTCTCTACGGTCACAGAACAGTAATCTCCTTCACATTCCGAGAACCAAATTAAGGACCATGGGAGACCGGGCTTTCAGTGTGGCTGCCCCCCGCCTGTGGAACTCTCTTCCTGACTGCCTGAGAGCTCCACAGTCACTGGTTGACTTTAAGAGCGGCTTGAAGACCTTTCTTTTCAACCGAGCATACTCTGCCTCCTCATGATTCTACTCTTTGATCTTAGTTGATACTGTTATTGATTTTTTGTTTTATTACTTGTTTTATTGACATTTAATTCTGTTGCACTTTGTAGCACTTTGAGATTTTCATTAATGAAAAGTGCGTTATAAATTGAATTCATTAATATTATTATTATTAAATAGTATATTGTAATAATAATAATAATGTCCTTTTTTGTCATCTGTGTATGTTTCCCATACACAGACGAAATTCATCTCTGCATTTAACCCAACCACCACCAGGTGGTGCAGTGAGCAGCCATAGAAAGCGCCCGGGGAGCTGGAGAATTAGGTGTGCACTCATAGACACCCCAAGGTGTGTAGTGGCCGGGACGCGAACCCGCGTCCTTCGGGTCCCAAGTCGGAAGCCCTGCCACTACACCATCTTGGCTCCAAGTCCAGTTGTTTTTGTCTTGAACTTGTTTTTAATTTGTCATTATAGCCACGTTTTCCTATTACATGATACAACAGCATGCCACAAGGCTATTACTCTGGGGCCATCAAGTACCTTTTTTTTTCCAGACAGAATGAATAGAAACGGTCATATCTCAGCTAAAAATTGTTTATAAATATGGGGGGAAAAATCCCTAGATATGTCACTTCAGCCTATAAGATGCAAGGCATGTAAATTATGCAAAAAACTGTGACTTACAGGATGAAAAATACAGTAGTTGTTATTTTTCTCCCGCTCTATTTGAATTGTGCATGTGATCAGTGTTGAATTATTTTAACTAAACTGTTCTGTTTTCAAGTTTACAGTTTTTTGTTTGCCATTAGAGATATGTGTGTGGGAACAATTTAACTTTTTGTCTTGGGTTAGATTTAAATAACAAATAGGTCAGTGCTTTTATTGAGGCAAGAAGCAACTTGTTGTATCCAGTAATTATTATAAAACTACATTTACTACCAAAGTTTAGGAAGAAAATGACAGTAATGTATCACTTTACAATTACCTTAGTTCTCTGGACTGAAGTACAGGAGGTTGCCGCTACGGTTGCAGCTCAGTGTCGTGATGGTATTAAAAATATTGTGATGATATTAAAAGGTATTAAATTTAACTTAAGAATTTCTGTATATACCCTGGTCCTGCGTGAGATCTGATGAGGAACTGTGCAGCGGCAGCAGCTGACGTCGCTGTCTCACACTCACATCGTGAATAATTGATGATCGCTGAGCCGTCGTCTCTCCTTCCTCTCTGTTGTTGTCCATGAACCCTCGCCGCCGCCTGCTCTGCAACCTCGCCCGCCTTCCAGGGTTCAACCCGATGTGGGAGGAGACTCTGGTGTTCACGGTTCACATGCCGGAGCTCGCCCTCGTGCGTTTCCTCGTGTGGGATCACGACCCGATCGGCCAGGACTTCATCGGGCAGCGCACCATCGCCTTCAACAGCATGATGCCAGGTGGGACGAAGGAGCTGCTCTCACCTCCTCATCCTCACGTTTCAGCATTTCACTTTAAAGATCGTGTTTCAAATTTAAAGACAGAAGTTCTGAGTTTTCTTAATATAACTTAATGCAGTTTATTGTGTTGTGCAGGCGAGCCTTTGTTTTCTGAAAAGTAAGCAGCTCAGCATAAAACAATAAAAATCTGTTTTTTAAATGTACAAGAACTGGATTCTACGGAATATGATTGTTGTCATCCATGAAAATTTTTTTGAGCTTATGTAGTAATAACGTGATACATATGTAGTAAAAACGTGATGTGTAGTAAAAATGTGATAGTATGTTGTAAAACGTGATAGTATGTAGTAAAAATGTGATAGTATGTTGTAAAACGTGATAGTATGTAGTAAAAATGTGATATTATGTAGTAAAAACGTGATAGTATGTAGTAATAACGTGTATTATGTAGTAAAAATGTGATATTATGTAGTAAAAATGTGATGCTTAGTAAAGACATGATGTATAGTAAAAACGTGATATTATGTAAAAAAAAACTTTATATGCTATTATCACGTTTTTACTACATACTTATCACGTTATTACTACGTATCACATTTTTACTATATAATATCACGTTATTACTACATACTTATCACGTTTTTACCACATATCATGTTTTTACTACATAATATCATGTTTTTACTACATATCCCGTTTTTACTACATACCATCACATTTTTACTACATATCACGTTATTACTAGCCTGGTTGATACCAGACCCATGTCCTTCACTTCGCTTTGTACTAGGGTCTGGCATCTCTCCCATAGACAGCGATTTCTCCGTTAGATTTTTGAATGGACCAATCAGAGAACAGAAGGCGGAGTTTTGTTAGTTTAGCCTGGCGAGGTCCAGGCTATTCAGATAAAAAGCTCAGAAACCACTCGGTGGATATTTTTTCTGCTACCAGTGTGTAATTATATGTCTCTAATTTACTGACTGTTGGCCTAGATGAAACATTTGAGATAAAATTCGATTTTTTATCATTTATTTTCGTAGCGCACCCGAGGCTGTTTGGAAAATGTCAAACCGAAACTATTTAAATCCAGCAGATTTGACCATTTCGTGAATTGATTTAGGAACTGTTAAGCTCAGGAACACTTCTGATATAACGTCAGCGGTGAAATATATTTTTTATCAGCAGAGAAATAATAGTTTACCTTGTTTTATTGAAAATTCCTTCGTGGCGGCAGCCATTTTGAATGACGACGTCAGTCGACGTCGTTCAAAACTCCGCCTTCTGCTCTCTGATTGCTCAGGAACACTTCTGATATAACGTTAGCTAAGAAATACATTTTTTATCAGCAGAGAAATAATAGTTTTTTACCTTGTTTTATTGAAAATTCCTTCGTGGCGGCAGCCATTTTGAATGACGACGTCAGTCGACGTCGTTCAAAACTCCGCCTTCTGTTCTCTGATTGGTCCGGTCAAAAATCTACCGGAGATATCCTTGTCTATGGGACAAGTCCCAGACCCAGCAGTGAAGGGAAATGAGAATTGAGCGGAGCTGCGTAGGAATGGCGAGGGCCAGGCTACGTTATTACTACATACTATCACGTTTTTACTGCATAATATCATGTTTTACTACATAATATCACGCTATTACTACATATCACGTTTTATTACATATCACGTTATTACTACATACGTATCACGTTTTTACTACATATCCCGTTTTTACTACATACGTATCATGTTTTTACTACATAATCACGTTTTTACTACATAATATCACGTTTTTACTACATATCACGTTTTTTACTACATATCACGTTTTTACTACATAAGCTCCAAAAATATTATTTCATGGATGACCGCAATATCCTTCCGTAGGATTCTGCTCAAAACGTTTCATCGATGGACGTTGGAGACAAAAACTGGGAGGAGTTTAACTGTTGGTTTGGATTAGGTCATGGAGTCACGACTGTTGCAGGTTCTGTGCGAGTTTGTGTCTCAGCAGTTTCCTTCCATGTGCAGGCTTTCGCCACGTGTACCTGGAAGGTATGGAGGAGGCGTCCATCTTTGTTCATGTGGCGGTGAATGACATCACTGGTAAGGTAGGTACTCCTCAGGAAGAGCCGTCAGATTCACTTTCTCTTTAAAGGAGCTGTATGTAACTTTTCTAACAATATTATTTTTAACACATTTCTTCACTCTGTCACTACCTCCTGACATACTGATTTTAGACAAGTAATCTCTGAAAAAAACTATTGTCCCCTTGCTTCTCTAAAAGCATTTCTAAAAAGCCACAGTGACCCACCGTTAACCAGCCAATAAAAACAGAGCTTGAATTTGAATCAGCCAATAAAAACAGAGCTTGAATTTGAATTTCAGCAGAGCAAGGGTAACAGAGCCATATATGGCTCTGAGGGGGAGGGACCAGAAACGTGTCTCTGTTCAAAATTTTCCTAAGTTCCAGCGTGTTCCAGAAATTACATACTGAACCTTTAAGGTACTAGAAATGTCTTCAGCTTCTCAAGATAGAGAGAACGTGTCATCACTCAGATTTATAGAATTACAGACGTTACTCTTAGCTGGTCGTTATTAGGAAGTTCAGTCGCAGCAGCAGCTAGTTGTAGCACTTCCACTGCAGCTTGAGGTACTTTAAAGAAATTTTTTACAAATCTTCAAGAAATTTTTGTTCAAAATGCATGATTTGACATTTTAAAGGTTTAAAAATCGTTTTCCTGGACCGCTTCAAAATTTCAAGTTATTTCAAAATGGCCGAAGTTTGTTTTTAGCCACGTTCAGGCTAGCCATTAGCTCATCAGTTCTGTCAAAATAAATCTGCCAAACTGAGGTCAAACCAATGAGCCATCATGAATCAAACTATTTGTGCACGAGAGATGTGCACATTCTAAAATACAAAAAATGTAAGAAAACAAATTGAGATTTGACTTAATACACATGATTTTACACGTTTTATTACATACCTGCCATCTTTTCTTTTGAACTTTGTTCAGTGCAGTCAAAGTGAAACAGGAAGTGACAAGGGAAACTTTAAAAAGGGGAACTTCCTGTTTCTTGAAACTGTCCGCGTCTCATGCCTGATCCCCACTGCACAACTCGAAACGCGCCTGCCGTCCCCTTTTGGCCGCTTGTCACGGTCCCACTGAGCCACTGAAGACCGTCTGATGACGCGCACTAGGGGGTGGCAGAGGGAGGGGTCTCTAGCTCGTTTTCCGGGTTCAGTTGTGTTAACTGCACCTCCGACGGTCTTTGATGAGATTAAAACGTTTTTTTAATGTTTGGGGTGATCTACACTGGAGAGAACAGCAGCCTGTCAGCAGCAACTGTAAAAATGTCACGTTTCTTACCGGAGTTTGGTTCCAATTCATGGAGGCTCGATCCGGTAAGTTTAAAAAGTCCAAAAAAAGTCCCGTTGTGGTTGTGTAATCAGATAGCAGAGGCTCTCCCGACTGTTTGCTGGACGCGTCGAGCCACCAGAGATCGAATTTTCTGGCGTTGGCAGTTCGACGCCTAGGTTGATTTGGACGCGCGCGTGCGTGGAAAAGGAACTGCAGGCTGCCGCCGCGCCGCTTCGATCACTCGAATCGCGCCGCTTCCCGGTTCGCCGTGACTCCACGCGTCTCCTCATAGACTTTGAATGTAAACCGGCCGCTTCAGCCGCCCGACACCGGGGCAGTGGGTACTAGACTCCAAATCTACAGAAACATCAGATTCTTCTGTTAGCCGAGTAGCTACACGCAGGTGTTCACTTTTGACATCACTTCCTTTTGCTGAACATGAAAATATCACAACTTTCTATTAATGCATTTTATATTTGTCATGAAAATTTGATGTCACAGACACGTAGAAATCAAACTAAACACGGCACACTGATGCCGTTTCTCATATGAATCTGTTGAACCTCGGTTTGAAACTGCTCCCCCGTCTTTGTTGAACTTTTATTTAAAGGCACTCATTGCAAACTGTGAAATCAAACATATTAGAGTAATTAAATGAAATGGTGATGTTTCACTGGTTTTAAACATCAAGAGGATAAAGTGTTTTTATATTTTATTTACTGTACT
>JBBPBX010046682.1:16322-26490 GCA_038048925.1 Garcialebias charrua | reverse complement strand
CTGGGGACAGAGGAGACCAGTTTCTTAAGTTTAGAAATAGGAATGCTCTCCCATTCATGTCTAATACAGGCCTCTAACTGTTCAATCGTCTTGGGTCTACTTTGTCGCACCTTCCTCTGATATGATGCGCCAAATGTTCTCTATAGGTGAAAGATCTGGACTGCAGGCTGGCCATTTCAGTATTCGGATCCTTCGACGTAGCCATGATGTTGCGATTGCTGCAGAATGTGGTCTGGCATTGTCTTGTTGAAAAATGCAGGGTCTTCCCTGAAAGAGATGATGTCTAGATGGGAGCATATGTTGTTCTAGAACCTGAACATAGTTCTCTGCATTAATGGTGCCTTTCCAGACATGCAAGCTGCCCATGCCACAAGCGCTCATGCAACCCCATACCATCAGTGATGCAGGCTTCTGAACGGAGCGTTGATAACAACTTGGGCTATCCTTGTCCTCTCTGGTCCGGATGACATGGCGTCCCAGTGTTCCATAAAGAACTTCAAATTGTGACTCATCTGACCACAGAACAGTCTTCCATTTTGCCACACTCCATTTTAAATGACCCCTGGCCCAGTGCAAACGTCTGAGCTTGTGGAGCTTGCTTAGAAATGGCTTCCTCTTTGCACTGTAGAGTTTCAGCTGGCAACGGTGGATGGCACGGTGGATTGTGTTCACTGACAATGCTTTCTGGAAGTATTCCTGAGCCCATTCTGTTATTTCCTTGACAGTGGCATTCCTGTTTGAGGTGCAGTGACGTTTAAGGGCCCGGAGATCACGAGCATCCAGTAGAGTTTTACGGCCTTGACCCTTATGCACAGCGATTGTTCCAGATTCTCTGAATCTTTTGATGATGTTATGCACGGTTGATGATGATAACTTAAAAGCCTTTGCCATTTTATGCTGGGTAACACCATTCTGGTGTTGCGGCACTATCTTTCTGTGCAACAATGGTGGAATTGGTGATCGTCTTACCATCTTGGCTTCTGAGAGACACTGACACTCTGAGAAGCTCTTTTTATACCCAGTCAAGTCAAAGTCAAAGTCAACTTTATTGTCAGAACTGCAATATGTACAGGACATACACAGGACCGAAATTGCGTTTCTCTCAGTCCCTCGGTGCAACAGTAACCATCTAAACACTAAACACTAAAACATTTAATAAACATAAGCATAAAATAGTAAAAGTGTAACACTGTCCTGAGTTTTTTCATAATAGTATAAAAGTATGAAAATTTACACCAACACTGAAACACCAAACACCCCTAAAACACCAAACACCCAATGAACATAAGCATAAAATGAAATAATAAAAGTGTAATACTGTCCTGAGTTTTTGCATAGTAGTATAAAAAGTATAAAAAGTATATCTATAAAATAAACTGAAGGTTCTAGCATTGACATTTGCAAAGAGTGGCACAGCAGCATATAAGTTAATGTACACAGTATATGTATGAGGTAGTTGATGTTGGTATAGAGGCAAAGTGGCATATGCAGTGAGGCACATAAGGCACATTTGGCATCCTTAGATAAGGCTAGTCAGAGAATACTGTATATGTATCAGCAGTAGTGTAGATAAAAGTAGTGTAAATGTAAACAGTAGTAATAAATGTAAAGCAGTAGTAATAAATGTAAACCGTATTAATAAATGTAAACAGTGAATGTAAACAGTAGTATGACTATAGGCAGCAGTGTTTCCCCTAGTTAACTTGTCATGGCGGGGTGCTCATCTCATCCATAATTTTTGTTGATGGGGAGTGAAGGAGATATTTCTGAGCGAAGCTTGTACCAACAGTTTTTGGGCAGTGGCGGGGGCATTCAGCATGAGGGAAGAGGCACCTTTAGCTTTTTAGCTAGAGAGCCTGTATTTTGTGCTGCTGCTAGCTTAGTCCTATGTCAGTGCTGGGTGGGCGTGATGGGTAAGTTCAGTTTGGTAGGCGGGGTGCTCAGTTCTGTTGACGGGGTGGAGCACCCCGCTTGTATAGTGGTAGGGGAAACACTGGGCAGTAATGTAATACAAACAGTGCAAATATGAGAAGTAGTGCAAACTGAAAGAGCACATGACCGAGAGTTTAGTGAATAACCCGTTTGATGACACAGAATCCAGTGTTAAAAACTTTGTGTTGAGTGGTAATGTGTGAGAAAGTTTTTTGTGTTAAGGCAGTTCAAATGGGAGGGGAGGCAGAGCAGGCAGAGTGTTTAGCATTCTGACTGCCTGATGAACAGAGCTGTCTCTCAGTCTACTGGTACGAGCCTGGAGACTCCTCAGTCTCCTCCCTGATGGCAGCAGTCTAAAGCGGCTGTGTAGTGGGTGTGTGGGATCACCTGCCATGCAGAGGGCTTTCCGAGTGAGGCGTTTGCTGTGTAAGTCCTGCAGTGAGGGCAAGGAGGTGCCGACGATCTTCTCAGCTGCTCTCACGATGCGCTGGAGGCTCTTGCGGCATGATGCAGTACATGCACCAAACCACACCGTGATGCAGCTGGTCAGGACACTTTCTATGGCACCCCTGTAGAAGGTGCACATGATGGGGGTTGAAGCTCCAGCCCTTTTCAGCTTGCGGAGAAAGTAGAGGCGCTGGTGAGCCTTCTTGGCCAGTGCTGCAGTGTTCCTGCTCCAGGACAGGTCCTTTGAGACGTGCACTCCCAGGAACTTGGTGCTGTCCACTCTCTCCACTGCGGTGCTGTTGATGGTCAGAGGGGCATGTTGTGCATCCCTCTTCCTGAAGTCCACGACAATCTCCTTTGTCTTCTCCACGTTGAGAGTGAGATTGTTGTGTCCGCACCACAAGGCCAAGCGGCTCACCTCGTTCCTGTAGTCCGTCTCATCGTTGTTGCTGATGAGACCTACCACTCATGTTGTCATGTTGTCAATTGACCTAATTAGTGTTAATTGGTCTTCCAGCTGTTCGTTATATGCTCAATTTCATTTTTCCAGCCACTTATTGCTACTTGTCCCAACTTTTTTAGGATATGTTGACACTGTGAAATTTTGAAACAACATATTTTTCCTTTAAAATGTTACATCTACTCAGATTAAACTTTTGATCTGTCATCTATGTTCTATTACGAATAAAATATTGACATTTGCCATCTCCACATCATTGCATTCAGTTTTTATTCACAATTTGTTTAGTGTCCCAACTTTTTTGGAATCCAGTTTGTAATAATAATAATCATTTAATTTAAAAGCGCCTTTCAGGACACCCAAGGACACTTCACAGCAAGTTAAATTGCTTTTTAAGAGAAAGAGAGGGTCTGTGAAGAACACTGGAGTTGAGCCTTTTGTCATCCAGTGTCTTCAGTAAAAGAGAGACACGAAGAAACGATAAAGCCGATAAATGAAAATAAGGTTGATCATTTTCATTCATCATGCGATTATTGGATTATTGCGAGAGGCCTAGATATCGGCCAAAAATCTATTATCATGCATCCCTAGTGGGATTATTGTAAAGTTTATTTGGTGTGGGGAGACTAAAATGATTGTATATTGATGTTTATGACGGGGACAGGAAATCATAAAATCTTTATCTTCTACCTGCTCCTTTTCAAAGAAATTGTGTAAAATTGCATGTCAATTGGCATGACTGTCTTATTATTTTTATGTTTTCTATCTTTGTATTTACTTTTTACCATCTGTTCAAATAAATTAATAAATTAATACAAACAGACCTTTGGCATGCAACTTGGCAGACGAGACTTTTTAATTAACAAATATTTCCTTAAGTATTCTCTTCTATAGTGTTTGCTGAGTGCAAACACTGGCATAAACGGTAAAGTTAAGGGTTCATGGTGAGGCTGGGTGAAAGCGAGGACACAGCCAACAAGTGGTGATAACCATAGGTCAAAGTGCATGTAGATAAAGTGATGCTCCTTCTTATGGCAGGTCCTTTCAATGTTTAAGATGTGTACAAAGATGATGTACAGAAATGCATGGGGACCAAAGAACTAACCCCATCAAGAACCATCCAATTGTAGATATCTGATATTTATACTGTACGTGATCAGGTGCGTGTTCAGAAAAGAGACTGTTAAAATGATGTACAGCTCCTGAGGACTGGCACCGTGGTGTGTTAGGACTGTTGTCATGGAGACCGAGGCAGACAGAGACACAAACACAAAGCCAGTGAGTGCACAGAGGACACAGTCAGGCCCTACCCTGATAAATACTGCACACTCATGCTAAATGCCTCTCTAAATGACACACGGCTCCATCCACCTTCTCATTCTCCGTTTGACGCGTCCCAGAGACATTTTTCCCCGAAACACGATTTATTCCAGGTTGGACTTTGCTCTAAGGGTGGCCTTAACGCAGACCGGTGGAATTTGCCATGAGAGAGGCTTTGATGCACCGCAGCATTCCTCCCTCTTTTCTTCTTCTGTGGTTTCCACCTTCTCATCTAACAACAATCCCCCAAAAAGCAGAAAACAGAGGCGGCACTGTGGTTCAGGTTTTCACACATTCTGGACCATCAGCGTCAACTAACGGGCTTCTTTCATGCCTGGATATGAATACGTGACGCAGCTGATGAGTCCAAGTTAACCGTCTACCTGTGGTCACCTGAGATGGGAAATATCCCTGCCATGTTTAGAAGAACACAAAGAATGGGACAACAAGGCGCCTTGTGGACAGGAAGTGGAACGACACAAAAGCAGACTACCATATTTTCCACCTTACATGTCGCTCCAACCTATAAGTTGCATCAGTCAAAATATGTCTAAAAAGTGGAAAAATCCATAAATACGTTGCTTCGCCGTATATGTTGCATCTATTATGAGTCACCGCTGACACGTCGCGTTTGTTACGCGTTACCACTGACACGTCGCGTTTGTTATGTGTCACCACTGACAACCCAGAGATGTGGACCAAACCTGGAAATGTGGGCTGGTATTGTGTCAAAAATCGATGGGCTGCCAAATGGTAGCCACAGGAGCGTGCATGGGAGAACTTTAACAAGAATTTAACAAGATTAACACTTAAAAACAATGGACCTTACCAAGCTCCGCCCAGAAACGCCCCCTAAGCTCCAACATGGCTGCACGTCTCCCAAGCGCAGCTTTGGTGTCAATGGAAAACATGGCGTCGACTGACTGCAGGGTATTTTTGAGTCGAATAGTGTATCATTTCTGCCAGATTCCAACAAAATATCAGCCATGACAATGGACAGGGGAACCAACAAGTTCATGTTATTTTTTTTTTTGGACGTTATCAAGTTGTTTGATCCACGCGATGCCTCCAAACAGCGTGCGCGTCACCGCTAATGCTACCGTCTGATGGGGAAAACAGCAGCTCCTCACACGCTCAGGCTCAGCATTATTACAGCTGTGGACAGGATCACTGATGCCTATTGTTCTGCAAGGCTGGGTAAGTCAGGCATTCATGGTTTTGAGGGTTACTTTTGAAATCAGCGATTTCTATTGTTGGCAAAAGTTTGTGTGCCTTGGTCGCAAAGCTAATGCTAACTGTAATCTCCATTCATTCCTTAAGTGGTTGGTTAGCCGTTGCTGCTTTAGCTGCTAAACACGCCGACAGCGACTTTTGTGAGGGCTAACGAGCTCAGCCGTCCGGTGTGTTAGTTAAAATCCAGCCTTCGTGTCACGATTTTGTGCAGTTTTAGGTGAAATCGACAGTAGAGCTCGTTGTGTTAGCTAGCTCATGTGGCGTTAGCAGAGCTGTTTCTTCCCAACTTCCAGGACGTTCAGTGAACTGTGGCTTTCTCTCATCGTGACCGCGTGTTGTTAACTAGCAGGTTTCAAAAGCAGGTCAACCCTTCTCTGCTGGTGAAAGAAATAATTGTTCAGTTTTGTGGTCGTGCACAAGCTTTGATCCAAGCAAGGCATTCAGTTTCACATATAGGGAAACGGTGAATTTTACTTCCACAAATACGGTCAGGGTACCTGACATCTCCTGTACAGATACCCCACTGACGGTGGAGGACCATTTTTCCAGCCCTGACGCAGAAAAATTCTGCACGTATGCTAGCTAGCAATGTAAGTAGCATGTGGTGCCGGTCTCACAAACGCTACCGTAGCGTTTGTTTTGTGAGACCGGCACGCACGTGGAAGCTGCGCTGTGACGTGTTATGGGTATTAGCCAATGAAACGCGGCCCTGTGGGCGGAGCTTGGTAAGGTCCATTGTTTGTTTGCTCAAAATTACACCAAAAGGTGTGTCTCAGTTGAACTTTTACTTAATAAATGTACTTTAATGGTTAAATTAGCTGCAGTGCAGCTAATTTAACTTGCTCCAAGCAGCGAGCAGAACGACGGTGGAGGGACTATGGCAGGCCGATTGTGTCATTAATAGATGGTGAAGATTCTCAGTCATCCAGGACAAAAACAATAAAACATAAAGTAAAGTACAATAAATAAAGTCCAGTTATTTTTGTCTTGAACTTTTTTGAATTTGTCATTACAGCCAGGTTGACACAACGGCATGCCACATATCTACTACTTATCTACTGCCATCTGGTGGCTGAAAGTAGTACTGCTCTTTTTTTTTTTCAGTCAGAATGAATGAAAACATCATATTTCAGCCAAAAAAAATTTCATAAATGTGGGGGGAAAATCCATAAATATGTCGCTTCAGCCTATAAGTCACAGGGCATGTAAATTATGCAGAAAAACCACGACTTATACAGTGAAAAATATGGCATCTCTTAGCATGGACAAAAGAGCCGATGCTGAGTTGGAGGCTGCAACCTGCTGAACTCTGACCCTTGTCCATCAGAGGCTCTAAGGTGCAGAGAGTCGGCACTGCCAGGTTTCTCAGAGTAATCCTCTCTGATAATAATAATAATCATTTTATTTAAAAGCGCCTTTCAGGACACTTACCGGTAACAAACCAATACAGTGTAATACAGATCAAACATTATCAGCGACAAATTGAAATATAAAATACATAAAGGTTATAAAATGCAAGATAATAAAAATACATTTAGTAAAGTTAATGATAAGCTAGTCTGAAGATATGCGTTTTCAGAGCAGTCTTGATGACCTCCAACACCAGCTCTCTTATCAGGAGGGCACAAAGATTACTTCCCTTTCTGCCGAAACTAAAGCTTTTTCATATACAAGTCAAAATGGTAGTCACGGGACAAAAAAAAGCATAAATTTAGTGATTTATGTAGTACTTTTAACAACAATGTGAATGGTATTTTTGAAGAAAAGACAAAAGTAATGTTTGTTGGACAAGGATTTCTGAACGGTTTCTAAGCTCTTACCTTTGCTATGAAGTTCTCTCTGTAGGTGAGCTTCTCAAAGACCTCCGTCTGCAGGCGCTCTGGGTTCAAACACACGCATATCATTCATCAATAATCAGTTAACCTGTGCTGCAACTCTTCGGTTCTGTCATGTCGAGTTATCCGAAGTCGTTCTGAAATGTTCCACGGTACACTCAGTCTAGTATTTTATACAGTACTTGGGCTGATTACCTCTGCTGAGTGTGGCTCCGTTCTCTCTGTAGTCCTGAATCTCTGCATCCTTCCTGGAGAGCAGACCTCCCAGCTGCTCAACCTGCTGCTGCAGCAGGCGGCTTATCACCAGCAGAGGGCGCACTAGCTGAGCGCAGGCCTGAGACGCACAGATACCGTTAGAAACGGCCTTGTTTCCTCGAACCCTCCGCTACACCAAGTGAGACGCACCAAAGTGACGGGGGCAGGTGTGCAGCGGAACTCCCAGTAGAAGGGCAGACCTGCCAGCTCGCTCTTCAGCCTCACAGTGATGTTCCCGTTGTCCAGTCGGGTCAGGGAGATGTGGGCCTCGCCACCAGCCAGGCCTCCTGCTCCTCCTGACAGGCAGGGCTGCACCACCTCACACAGGTGGGAGAAGAAGGCTCCGACCGGCGCTCGCAGACGCCGGTTCAGCTCCTGGAGGAACACAGCAGGACTGATCAGGATCAAATGGAAGATGAGACACACACACACACACACACACACACATGTGAGAGCTTTTTACAGTACACAGGCCACTTCTAAAAGGTTTTCATGTAAAGAGGAGTATACTATGCACAAAACCTTAGAAAAAGTACACAGTATAATGTGTACAAGACTTTTATAAAAGTACACAGTATAGTGTGCACACAACCTTACTAAAAGTACACAGTACTGTATAGTGTGAACATGACCTTAGTAAAAAATAAACAGTATACAGTGTACACGACCTAAGTAAAAGTACACAGTATACCGTGTAAATGACCTAAGTAAAAGTACACAGTATAATGTGTACAAGACTTTTATAAAAGTACACAGTATAGTGTGTACAAGCCTTTAGTAAAAATAAACAATATATATGTAGTGTGTAAACGACCTTGATAAAAGTACACGGTATCATGTGTGCACAACATTACAAAAAGTACACAGTATAATGTGTAAAAGACCTTAGCAGAAGTATACAGTATACTGTGTACATACACGTAACAAAAGTACACATTAGTGTTTACAAGACCTTAGTAAAAGTACACAGTGTAGTGTGTAAAAGTCCTTAGTAAAAGTACACAGTATAGTGTGTTCTTGACCTTAATAAAAATACACAGTATAGTGTGTTCTTGACCTTAATAAAAATACACAGTATAGTGTGTACATGACATTATAAGTACACACTATACACAGTGTAAACGGCCTAAGTAAAAGTACAGTACTTGACCTTTGTAAAAGTACACAGGATAGTGTGTACAAGACCTTAAAGTACACAGTACAGTGTGTTCTCGACCTTAAAGGCTCAGTATGCAGCTTTTTAACATGCTGGCACTTAAAATCATTTTGAACAGAGACACGTTTCTGGTCCATCCTCACTCAGAGCCATATATGACTCAGTTCCACCTCACTTGCGCTGCAGCCTGGAATGCTCCGCCTCCTCTACATGTCCCGTTTCAGCGCTGCAAAGTTCTGTGATTATGTGTTAATAAAACCTTATAAAAAATAAAATGAAAACATGGACCACTGGTCCAGCAAAACAAAAACACCCTGAAACCTGCAGAGCTTCACACAGCCACGTTGGACATAATTTAATTCGCTCGTGACAAATTGATCCACTTCCTCATATCTGTCAGTGCAGGTCTGGAGGGGAGGAAGCGATCACTTGACTTTTGGCAAAAAAAGAAAAAAAAGTTCAGAGCAGGGATGAAGAAGGGATATTTAATACATTTGTGTCACATGGTAAATGGAGCTTATTTATATAGCGCTTTCCAGCTCCCTGTGAGGAGCCCCAAAGCGCTTTACAATACCAGCCATCCACCCATTCATTCACACATTCATACACCGGTAGTTAGGGGTGCACCGATTTCAATTTTCTGGCCGATCACCGATTACCGATTTTTAGAAAGTCTGACCTGCCGATTCCGATTTTGGCCGATACTGATTTTCAGGTGTTAAAAGGTCAAAATGCACCCTAAATTTTCAGGATTTTCCAACCTTTGCTGAGGCAGATAAAATCGGTAGATAAAATCGGCTTCTCATTTAAAGATCGGCCGATCACAGATCTCCCCAAATTAAGGAAATCGGGGCCGATTGATCGGCCGGCCGATTTATCGGCCGGCCGATTTATCGGTGCATCCCTACCGGTAGTGGTAGCCTGCCTTGCAAGGCGCCATCCAGACCTACCGGGAGCAACTCGGGGTTAAATGTCTTACCCAGGGACACAACGACACATGGTGGGCGGATGCGGGATTCGAACCTCCAACCTTCCGATCAGGGGTCGACTGCCATTACCACTACGCCACGGCCGCCCATACAAAATTGTCACATACAAAACAGTTTTGCATCGCTTTGAAATTATTTCAACAAGAACCTGCGCGGCCGCTGCAGGCTGACAGGCGGGGGCGTGGGTTGGGGAGGAGGGGCGTGGGTTAGGGGGTGAAAAGTAAGAAGCTCTGTTTTTATTGGCTGGTAGTAAACTCTGTTTTTATTGGCTGGTTAACCGCGGGGCGCTCTTGGCTTTTTATAGATGCTTTTATTACCACCGGGAGACGCCAGAGGACTATAGTTTTTTTGAGAGATTACATGTCAAAGATCAATGTACAGTATCAGGAGATAAGGGCAGAGTGAAGAAATATGTTTAAAAAATAAACTACATACCCGAGCTTTAATAAAAGTACACAGTATAGTGTGTGCACAACCTTAGTAAAAGTACACAGAATACTGGGTAAACCACCCAAGTAAAAGCACACAGTATACCCCCCCC
>JBBPBX010046682.1:0-16295 GCA_038048925.1 Garcialebias charrua | reverse complement strand
CTCTCTGATTTGCTACCCTGTATGTCCCACCACATGCTCTGAGGTCAGCGGACCAGTTACTTCTAACAGTTCCAGGAACTCGTCTTAAGCGCAGAGGTGACAGGGCCTTCTTTGTAGCAGGACCAAGACTCTGGAACAAGTTACCTCTGCTCGTCAGACAAGCCCCCTCCCTCTCGGTTTTCAAATCTCGTTTAAAGACCCACTACTATTCTGTTCCTTTCAACACCAGATGATCTGTGTTTGGTCGTTATATTTATTATCTGTGATGATTTTGTCTATATTCTGTTTGTTTTTTTACTTCATTGTGTATGTTGCCTATGTGTTGCCTGTTGCTAGTTTGTACAGCACTTTGGTTGGCCTTGTCGCTGTTTTAAGTGCTCTATAAATAAAATGGTATGGTATGGCGTATGTGATCTTAGTAAAAGTACACAGTATAGTGTGTACAAAACATTAGTAAAAGTACACTGTATAGTGTACATGACCTTGGTAAAAATACAGTATAGTGTGTACAGGACCCTAGTAGAAATACACAGTATAGTGTACACAACCTTAGAAAAAGTACATAGTATCAGCGTGAGCGCTGCCTATAGCTTTTTTACTTTGTGTGACGCTAGCTTAGTGCTACATCAGTGCCAGTGGATGGGGGAGTGGGGGTCGGTTATGTAGGCAGGACGCTCGGTTCTGTTGATGGGGCGGGGCTTGTATAATGGTAGGGAAAACACTGCTTTAATATGACTGGGTGTCCCTGTCAGTCTTCTTACATCCAGGTCAATTTCAGTTCAAACAGCAACCAATGGTGCGATCCAACACTGAAGAACCACAACAGTGGAGTTCATCTCAAATGTCTTTGGAGGTTGTTCTGGGATCTTTGTTCACATTATCTGTCACTTCAATTTGTCAACAGTTTTCATTGTTTCCCCTAGATCAGTTAGTTTCCTTGGCGGGGCGCTTGTCGTGTCTGTGTTGCACGGCGCAGAGTGAGGTCTGTGTCGCCCGCCCCCTAGCTTAGCGCTGCATTGCTGCCGGTTTTGTTTGTATTGCGTCCTGCACTACATTAATAGCAGGGGAACTGGTTTTCCACCTGTGGACATGTTCAGGGAGGTTGTCTACAGTTCTGTTGACCTTTGAAACATATAATCCAGTGTCCCCCGCCAACAACTGACAGCACTGTCATAGCACTAAGCTAGCAGTGTGCAATACAGAGGCGCTAGCTAAAACCCAGTCAGTGTGGTATACAGTATGATACCAAACAGCACAGTGACTACGGTACTTTTGATCCTTTAAATAATGACCCATGCCAAGGTCAGTTTCATTAGCTTGTTGCTTTTGTTTTTGTCAGTTTTAAGTGATTTCAGTTACGTTTTTTTCTTTTTAACAACAAACTTAGGAGACAACGTGCTCCCTTAACAAAGGGTAGCGAACACAATCACTTGTGCCCGTGTCTTGTGAGTGTTGCAGGAACCTGCGCTCTGCTCTGGATGGCCGCTGTATTCATCCTCTCCTCCCACATACAGTGCATGTCCGTCAGCAAGACGCGGTATGCTGTATCACCAAACCAGCTTTTCACGAGGAGCTGGCAGCCGCTGATGCTCACAGGATGCCAAGGCCGCCGGAGGAGAACGTCCTCAGTAAGGTCGCCACCGGCCTCCATCACAGCAGCAAATGGAAAATTTCTGGAAGAAGAAGACACAGCATCACCATGAGCCTTTTGAGATGATTCAACACAGAGTTACACAACTTGTACCGAGTCCAACGTTATCATATTGACAGGTTAAGCTAGATTTATACTCGACGCGTCGCGCAGCGCGCGAGGGTGCGTGCACCAAGTGACGCAATATCGCAGTCCCCGCCCCTTCGCGTAGGCCTCGTGCGTCGTCTTGGCGCGTGTCGCGCACCTCCGAATTTTTGAAACTCCGCAAGGCTAGTGCGCGCGCCGCGCCGTTTACTTTTGCCGTTGACGCCGTGGACAAATGCCGTTGACAGCACTTTGCCATGTGCCGCCGTGCGCCAACTATAAACAAAGCGGCAAAACTATAAACGCATGAAGCCGCACAGCTCAGTGCGTGCGCGGAGCGCGCGCTCCAGCCTGCGGACCAAAGCGCGAGTATAACTAGGCCTTCAAGATGCTTTAACTGTGGGACTACTTACAAGGTTGAGTGCACCATGTTCCACAAACACATCGGGTTATATCAAAATGAACGTTGCATAAAAGTGTGCTTGTACTTATTTTTTCCCACTTGCGCTTACCTTCACACAAGGTTTCTGTCTATAGCATCAAACTACAACGTACTGAAGCTCTCCTAAATACATAACAAATGACTGATTGGTTGTCAGAACTCAGGAGGCACTCATCCACCTGACACAACCATCACCATTTACCAGGGCTTGGGACCTGCACAAGAGATACACTGGTTTGTGCTCCATAGTTTACATTTTGTAAAATAATTTTTTCTTTCAAATAACTTAATTTACAAAGAATTTCCCCATAGAAATACATAGAGATCCTTTAAAAACATTGTTCTAGGTGTATGTGTTCTAGGTCATTTTTTTAAATTGAACTTAACTGTTGTAGATTGTACTAGATGCAGTCTGCTTTACAGGGTGACAGAAGAATAACCTTTGTTAGCTGGAATGTACAATGTTTAAACAGCCCAGTTAAAAGAAGCAATGTCATCTCTCATCTTATAACATTGACACTGGATGCCATATTCATGTAGGAAACTCATTTGAAAGATAAATTTCATCCATCCATCCATCCATCCATCCATCCATTTTCGTCCGCATATCCGGGGTCGGGTCGCGGGGGTAGCAGCCTAAGTAGGGAGGCCCAGACTTCCCTCTCCCCAGCCACTTGAAGCAGCTCCTCTGGGGGAATCCCAAGGCGTTCCCAGGCCAGCCGAGAAACATAGTCCCTCCAGCGTGTCCTGGGTCTCCTCCCAGTGGGACATGCCCGGAACACCTCAGGGAGGCGTCCAGGAGGCAGATGCCCGAGCCACCTCAACTGGCTCCTCTCGATGTGGAGAAGCAGAGAGGTGATCCCACACACCATTATCTTTGAAAGATAAATTTCATATATATTTAAAATGTAGGTGAAGTGCAGGCCTGTCACGATAACAAATTTTGCTGGGCGATTGTCTCAGAAATGATTGCGATAAATTATCATATTGCTTGAAATTGGACAATAATTAGTAACTACCGGTACTATATTGACAAATTTAAAGCTGCTATATGTAACTTTTCTAACAATATATTTTTAACATATTTCTTCACTCTGTCACTAGATTGATGTTAGAGAGGTAATCTCTGAAAAAAACTTAAAAAAAATATTGTCCCCTTGCTTCTCCAGGTGGTAAATAAGCATTTCTAAAAAGAAAAAGTGACCCGCCATTTTCCAGCCAATAAAAACAAAGTTTGTAACCAGCCAATAAAAACCGAGCTTGAATTTGAATCAGCCAATAAAAACAGAGCTTGAATTCAAATTTCAACAGACCACAAGGGGGCAGAGCCATATATGGCTCTGAGGGGGAGGGATCAGAATGCTTTGCCTGTTGAAATTTTTTCTAAGTTCTGCTGTTCTACAGAAACTGCAGACTGAACCTTTAAGAAGAAATGCTTTATATCTTATCCAAAAAAGCTAAGTCTGGTCCTCTGGACTCCTCTCTGTTTATATCTTATCTTTTTTTGTTTTGCATGTAGTACCTTTTCTGACCACTGGATGGCAGTATGAGACTGTTTGAACCGAAGGATGGATACTGAGAGAGTGAGCAGCATGTCTCTTGAAGAAAAATGGGAGGGAGGCGCTTTGGACAAACAGGTTTTTTTCCCCCAAAGTCGGCCTGTTAGCTTAACTCATTGCTGAGCGTCTCAGCTTAGCTGCTTTTAATGATCCAAAAATGTGTTTTTGGACGGTTGAAACAGATTTTAAAGAGAAAAGAGAAAGGGAGGGGTCAGTAAAGAGCACTGGAGCCTTGTCTTCAGTAGAAAGAGCGAGAGACAAAGAAACAATAAAGCCGATATATGAAAATGAGGTGGATCATTTTCATTCATCATGCGATTAATTGATTTATTGTTTATTGCGACAGGCCTAGTGGAGTGAGAATGTGTATCATTCATCCTTACATCTAACAAAGTCAAAGTCAAAAGTCAAAGTCAACTTTATTGTCAGATCTGCAATATGTACAGTGCAGGACATACACAGGACCGAAATTGCGTTTCTCTCAGTCCCTCGGTGCAACAGTAAACATCTAAACATTGAAACACTGAAACATATAATAATAGACATAAGCATAAAAATAGTAAAACTAACACTGTCCTGTGTGTTTTTTTTTTTTTTTTTTTTTTTGCATAGTGGTATAAAAAAAGAGTATAAAAAGTATAACTAAAATAAACTAAAGGTTTCTAGCATTGACATTTGCAAAGTGGCAAAGCAGCGAATGAGTCAATGTACACAGTATATGTATGAGGTAGTAGTTGATGTTGTTGTAGAGGCAAAAAGTGGCATATGCAGTAAGGCACATTGGGCATCCCTAAATAAGACCGTTCAGAGCACACTGTATATGTACCAGCAGTGGTGTAGATATTAAAGTAGTGTAAATAAATGTAAACAGTAGTAATTACATGTAAGCAGTAGTAATAAAAGTAAACAGTATTAATAAATGTAAACAGAGAATGTAAACAGTATTATGATTATAGGCAGTGATGTAATACAGACATTAGTGCAATTATGAGAAGTAGTGCAAACTGTATGAGCACATGACCGAGAGTTTAGTGAAAACCCGTTTGGTGACACAGAGTCTAGTGTTAAAAACTTTGTGTTGAGTGATAATATGTGAGAAAGTTTTAGTGTTAAGGCAGTTCAAATGGGAGGGGAGGCAGAGCAGGCAGAGTGTTTAGCATTCTGACTGCCTGATGAACAGAGCTGTCTCTCAGTCTGCTGGTTCGAGCCTGGAGACTCCTCAGTCTCCTCCCTGATGGCAGCAGTCTGAAGCAGCTGTGTAGTGGGTGTGTGGGATCACCTGCCATGCGGTGGGCTTTCCGAGTGAGGCGTTTGCTGTGTAAGTCCTGCAGTGAGGGCAAGGAGGTGCCCACGATCTTCTCAGCTGCTCTCACAATGCGCTGGAGGCTCTTGCGGCAGGATGCAGTACATGCACCAAACCACACAGTGATGCAGCTGGTCAGGACACTTTCTATGGCACCTCTGTAGAAGGTGCTCATGATGGGGGTTGAAGCTCCAGCCCTTTTCAGCTTGCGGAGAAAGTAGAGACGCTGGTGAGCCTTCTTTGCCAGTGCTGCAGTGTTCCTGCTCCAGGACAGGTCCTTTGAGACGTGCACTCCCAGGAACTTGGTGCTGTCTACTCTCTCCACTGCGGTGCTGTTGATGGTCAGAGGGGCATGTTGGGCATCCCTCTTCCTGAAGTCCACAACAATCTCCTTTGTCTTCTCCACGTTGAGAGTGAGATTGTTGTGTCCGCACCACAAGGCCAGGCGGCTCACCTCGTTCCTGTAGTCCGTCTCATCGTTGTTGCTGATGAGACCTACCACTGTTGTGTCGTCCGCAAACTTGATGAAGTGGTTGGAGCTGTACGATGGTGTGCAGTCGTGTGTTAGCAGGGTGAATAGAAGGGGGCTCAGCACACATCCTTGTGGGGCCCCTGTGTTCAATGTGATGGTGCTAGATGTGTTACTCCCGATCCGTACTGTCTGTGGTCTCCCGGTCAGGAAGTCTAGCAGCCAGTTACAACATAGCTCCATCTTGTATTACATATCTTATTGTCCATAATTCCCAACAGAGCACTTCACTCTCAGACTGCAGGTTTACTTGTGGTTCCTAGAGTTTCCAAAAGCAGAATGGGAGAAAGATCTTTCAGTTATCAGGCTCCTCTCTTGTGGAACCAACTTCCATTTTCCTTCCAGTTTATGGCCAAGAGGCTGACACATTGTCCAGTTTTAAGACTGGGCTGAAGACTTTCCTTTTTGATAAATCCTATACTTAGGGTTGGCTTGAGTTTCCTGAGCTGTCCCTATGTTGTTGTTGTTGTTGTTGTTTGTTGTTGGACTGTGTAAAGAAACTGGAGTACCTGGCGAAAACCCATGCATGATTGGAGAGAACACGCAGAACCAACCAGAAGATGCAGTAAAGCCTTTTTAAAATCGTTTTAATTTAGAAAAGGCCATTCATGCTTTTATCACCTCAAGGCTCGACTACTGCAATTCCCTATATGCAGGAATCTCCAAATCCTCCATTAGATGCATTCAATTGGTTCAAAATGCTGCAGCTCGACTTTTAACCAACACCTCCAGACGTGAACACATTACCCCTGTTTTATTTTCTCTTCATTGGCTTCCAATCGATTTTAGAATTAAATTTAAAATTTTATTATTCACTTTTAAAGCTCTCAATGGTCTTGCCCCACTCTATTTGATTGATCTTGTAGCTGTCCGTGAATATAGGAGAACACTGAGATCATCTAATAAATTTCTCCTGTCTATCCCAAAGACCAACTACAAACAATGGGTGACTGGGCCTTTTCTGTTGTTGCACCCAGACTCTGGAATCAGCTACCTCTGGACTTGCGCTCCATCACTGATATGGTATTTTTTTTAAATCTAATCTTAATACCTTTTTATTCAGGCAGGCTTTTAATACCTAGTAGTTCTTTGTCATTCTTGTTATGTTTTAATTGTTTTTAATGTTTAACTGGCTGTTTTCTAAATTTTTAATTGATTGTTTTTTACTTCTGTATTGTTCAGCACTTTGTGCACCTTCTGGCTGCTGAAAAGGGCTCTATAAATAAAGTTTGATTGATTGATTGTTTCCAGCCACTACTACTCTTTTGCCATCTAGTGGCTGAAAGTGGTACTGCTAAAAAAAAATCTGTCAGAATGAATGATAACAGTCATATCTCAGCCAAAACTTAGTTTATAAATATGGGAAAAATCCATAAATATGTTGCTTCAGCCTATAAGTCGTAGGGCATGTAAATTATGCAAAAAACTGTGACTTATATAGGCTGAAAAATACGGTAGTCAAATTTTGTGGAATATATGCTTGGATGCTTTCAATAATCTGATTCCTTTCTTTCATAAAAGCGTCCTGAATTGGTAGTGTCTTTACTGGGTTTTCAGTCTTTATTTGCTGGTTTTCCAGAAGCTCCTTGAGCCTGGAGGTCAGCTCCTCATTTATGGCTCACTCTGCCTCAATCTTGGCAGTAGCAGCCGATCCATTTGCCTCAATCTCATATTGGAGCAGGTGGATCTCTTTAATGGACTGTCGCTTTCTGACACGTTCTTTCTCCAGGGCCAACTTCATTTCCTTGATCATTTTCTAATGTTCCACAAGAATCCTTTTATTATTCCTCACTTCAGTTTCACCCGATGTTACAAGATTTCTAAAAAACTTAAGTTATTTTTTCATGCAGAGCTTCCCGGGATTTGTCTCCGTGTTTTTCAAGTACCGGTATACAAGAGTGCAATATGCCTCAAGTATAAGATTTTTGGCAGTGATTCTCTCTTCTGCGTTTTTTGCAAGACATTTAAAAAAAAAAGTTTTTATGCTTCCTTTAAAATGTCATTTCCGATCTTGTTGATACAACAGTCCGCAGTGAAGAATCCATGTCTACTGTATGTTCTTCATCAGCTGATTGCCTTTAATGTTGTATTCATTATTAAATATTACCGTAATTAATAAATATTAAATATTTATTACGCTGACTGGCCAAAAAAAGTTGCCACTTGGACTAAACAAATAGGTACGAGCGTCCTATTGGATAATTACTGCATGGGTGATTATCTTTCAGCTGGCAACAAGTTATTTAACCCCAACTGGTGCAATGAGTTGCTTCTCATTTCTTAAACAACCATGTTCAAAGACAAATTGCGAACGGGTGTAACGGTACTCTAAAATCACATTTCGGTTCAGTTCAGTTTCAAGGAGGGCTCAGTTCGGTTAATTTTCGGTACAAACAAAAAAAGACAAAATAAAGACTTACAAAATATTTATTTTGAAAATATGCCAAGTAAATAATATGTTAGTATGAAAATAAATAAAAGTGACTCATTTGGATGATATTTTAAATAAATGGCACTCTTTACAATAAACAAACTATACTAAAAATAATAAAAAAGCTTAATAAATACAATAACAGTCAGAACCAGAACAATAAGCAGCAACAGACTGTTTACAATCTAACTACTCTATTTTCTGGAATATAGGTCGCACCTGAATATAGGTCGCATTGTCCAATTATTGGAAAAATCCATATATAGGTCGCACCTGAATATAGGTCGCACCTACATCAAAATGTGGACCGTGTTTAGCTCTGCTGCAAATGTCTGCCACAGGAGCGCACAGCAAGGCTTTTAAGAAGATTAACACTTAAAAACAATTATTTGTTTGATAAAAATTATAGCAAATATGTGTCTGAGCTGAACTTTTCTTTAATAAATGAATAATTTTAGCAGGATAAACACCTAAAAAAAAATTTGTTAGGTGACATTATTGTAAGAGTGTGTCTCAGTTTAATTTTTGTTAATAAATGATTACAAATAGGGATGCACCGATACCAATACCAGTATCGGGTATCGGTCCGATACCATGTGTGTTTACTCGTACTCGTACTCATAAAAGGACTCCGATACTACAGGACCCGATACCAGTTTCATTTCATTTCATTGACTATGTAAGAGTTCAAATGTAAAACATTTTATTTTTTTGTACAAGTTTGGACATACTTTACAGATTACCCATAGTAATGTACTTTGTTTATTTATGTTTGAAGTGTCTAATGAAAATAAACAGTTTAAGTTAATTAGAATGATTTTTAAAAATATTAATTAGTACTTGTTTCGGTACTTGGTATCGGCAAGTACTTTAATGTAAGTACTTGTACTTGTACTCGGTTTTCAAAAATCTGGTATCGGTGCATCCCTAATTACAAACCAGCTTATTTTATGAAAAGCCATAAATAGGTCGCACCTGAATATAGGTCGCAGGGCATGCAAAAATGATAAAAAAACTGCAACCTATATTCCGGAAAATACGGTAATCAAGTTTTAAGTTTTTGTCCAAAAAGACCAACTTGTCCAAATTTTCTGCCAAAAGCGCAGATGTAGTTGCAGTGAATATCTCCAGCAGTGAAGAAAACCGCTCACTAACAACAGGTAGCAGCAGCGTGTCTGTATTTGTCCTCATTACTCACAACCTCTTCTTGGACCTGCTCCCACCTGTCCCTGGAAAAGTTCAGATTTCAGTCATCACAGACTTCTTAGATGGAGGTGATCTCTGGTGGATTTCCCTGAAGAGGAAGACGACTCAGCTGCTATTATCTGTCCCAGACTGGAAATAAAACACAAAAAAAGTAAAAATTAAAAAAATAGAGTTAAGATTATAATTTTAAATTAAAAAAGTTAATTAGACAATAATTATAAAAGAACAATACCTCTTCTTGAACGGTTGTTATGAGGTGGTTGAATCTCTCGGTCATCATCATCATCATCATCATCATCATCATCATCATCATCATCATCAGGGCTTTAATCTGCTCCAGGGCTTGTTGACAATATCAGTTTTAGCTTTTTCATAAAGTGCTGAACTTTTTGGCTGAAGTGTTGACGTGATGGATGTCGTAGCGGCTCAAGAATTTAAAATCCAGCGCATCGACAACATTCAGATGTAGACCCAGAGCTTTAAAATCTCCTAGTTTGTGTTATTGCTCTGGACCGATCTGAATTACCTGATGAAGGTTGTTTAAATGCTGCTGCTGTTATCGGTTTTTGCAAAAACTGCTTTTCTTGCTTGTAGAAGAGACGTTCACGTTCGGATGATGTCGTTTCAAGCGCGTTAACAAGTTACCAGCCCCCAGTATACTCCCACGTACGTACGTTCACACGTATGTACGCACGTATTGTACACAGAGGGTTCAGACATCATACTGGAGTATCCACCTTGAGCAGCTGCAGTGCAGCTCCACAGACAAGGAGCGTTTACCTACGGGACAAATTGAGGTAGCTGATTGGTCATTTGCTGACACGCCTACTGAATTGATTGACGTGTCGAAAAAAAAAAACAAGCTGGCAGTCTCAGCCGCAGTGGTGTTCTGTGTTTATATGTTGTTAATAAAAAGTTCTAAAAAATAGAAAAAAAACAAACATGGAGCGCTGGTCCTGCAGCCCACACATCAGACCAGCCCACCAGGAAATCTCCAGACCCTCCTGCAGCCACGCTGGACCAGAGTTTAATTCGCTCGTGACAAATTTGTTAATTTCCCATCATTTCAGTCATGGCGTCAACGGAGGAAGAAGAGATCCCTTGCCTTTTGGCAAAAAAACAAAAGAAAAGGCCAGATCAAGGATGAAGAATGGGAATTTAATACATAGGTGTCACATACAAAACAGTCCGGCGCCGAGCAGTTTATTGTGCAACACCGCGTTTGCGTATGCGGTCGTAAAAATTGAGCTTTGTGCGTACATGCAAACACACGTAGGAATTTTAGTTCCGCAGTGGATAATCTCCAGTTAATAAAATTTAATGAGTGAAAAAAATGACCAAAACGGTACACACGTGGACCAAACTGAACATGCCGTACCGAAACGGTTCGGTACACCCACGTGTACCGTTACACCACTAAAATCGCATGGTCATGGAAAATATGTCAGTCTGTTTGAGAAGGGTCAAATCAATGGCATCAAGCTGAGAAAACATCTAAGGAGACTGCAGAAACTACTAAAACTGGGTTAAGGACGGTCGAACACATTATTAAAAACTGAGAGAATAGTGGGGACCCATCGTCTTCGAGGAGGAAATGTGGCCGAAAAAATCCTGAATGATCGTGATCGGCAATCACGTAAATGTTCAACTAGGAGAAAAAAAACAGTAGCACTCAGGGCTATGTTTAATAGTGAAAGTAAGAACATTTCCACACGCACAATGTGAAGGGAACTAGAGATGCACCAATCCTATGCCAATATCGTATCGGTACTGATATCAAAAGAAAAAGAAAAAAAACAAGAAAAAAATAACTTCTGGCTCGGGTATCGGTGACAATCATCGTTGCCAAGGCCGCTTATTACAAGCAACTTTGGGCTTGTTTTTTTCTCAAGGCGCATGTAAATTTTGTGAGTTGCAGGTTGCTTTTTTGGGGGCTTGTTTTGAAAGTTTAGTCGCTTGTTTGGGCTTGTTTTTCTTTCCACGTGAAAGCAAAAGACGAGTGGTAAGTAGTTTGTCCCTTCACGCCCCCCCATCCACAGATGTTACGTCCAGGCAGATGTTACGTTCAGGCAGATGTTACGTTCAGGCAGATGTTACGTTCAGGTGCGACTGGTGCCAGTTTGTGCTGCAAAGATTTCATTCCAACTAAGGAGAAGCTCGAGCGCTTTAACAGTAACATGTACTCTGTGGAAGGAACATTTGGAAGCACAGAGACGGATGCAAAAGAAAACAACGATGATGGACTGTAGTTCAGGTAAAAGCTATTTTTACATATTTTTCATCTGTACCAAGTTTTATACTAATTTTTCCATATGTGATGTCTGTGTTACAGATGAACAGACCTGATGGGGAAGCAAGAAGAACAAGGAAAGAAGATGGTTTTACACTTGGCCTGCTTGAGTTGGCTCATGTGTGTCTGCTTTTAAACAGTGTTTAATTTTTTTGTTGTTGTTGTTGATTGTGTTTACTATGAGTTTGCTGTAAAAAATAAATAAAAAAATTGTACGCATCCTTTATGATTGTCTATTGTTGTCATTGTTGTCCACTGTTGTCTTCATTCTTGGTTTAAAATTCAGGTCTCTCTGGTAAATGAGTCCCTGAGGCTCAGTGGGATTAATTAAAGGTTGAATTAATGTTACATTTGCAAAATCTTTTCTTTTTCTTTTCAGAGCGTAAAAGTATGTTATTCAAAGTGTTTAGCATAATTTTGCTGTTTAAATGTAATGCCATAATAAATATATGTTTATCATGTTTAAAAACGGCCTCTGTTTTACACAATGTGGTGGGTTGCCAGTTGGGCTTGTTTTCATGGAGCTGGTTGCTTGTTTCTATTTCGAGATCTGGAAACACTGGGATCCCTGACTGGGCGGATCTATTCACTCTAATTCTATGATTTGTGCTCTGAGTCACGTCACACGCTAGTGTACTGCATGAACAAATTAAAGTTGTGTTGTTTTTACATGATTGACCAAGTTTGTGATTGTGAAGCTCTTGGTGTGTTTGTGTGCTGTTATGTTGCAGAGTCTTCAATAATTTTTTAATTCAATACATTCATGTCTGTGTTTAAAAAATTTTTTTTTAAGTTAATTCAGCACTGAGCACCCAGGTAGACAACACAAATGGCTAAATCATGTCATCTGGACCTGTTTAAACGGGTACAGATTACAGGATTTAGCCATTTTTGTTAAGTCAGCACTGTTTTTCGGTATCGGATCAATATCGACCAATACAAAAACGCAGATATTGGTATTGGATCAGAAGTGGAAAAAAAAATGAAAAAAAAAGAAAGAAAAGTGGTGCATCGCTAAAGGGAACTCAAGGGATTGGGACTGAACAGCTGTGTAGCCTTAAGAAAACCACTAATCAGTGAGGCTAACTGGGAAAAAAGGCTTCAATTTGCTAGGGAGCACAAAGATTGGACTCTGGAGCAATAGAAGAAGGTCATGTGGTCTGATGAGACCAGATTGACAATCCCCCAGAGTCATCGGGCTTGAATTGTCGAAAGAGTGGTTCTGGGAGCGTGAGACATCATTTTCACACATGGATTGGCCACCACAGAGTCCAGACCTTAACCCCATTGAGAATCTCTGGGACTGGGATGTGTTGGAGAAGGCTTTACGCAGTGGTCAGAATCTGCCGTTATCAATGCAGGATCTTGGTGAAAAATTAATGCAACACTGGATGGAAATAGATCTTGTGACATTGCAGCTTACTGAAACAATGCACAGATAATGCTGTAATCAAAGATAAAGGTGGTCCAACAAAATATTACACTGCCCTACAACCTGTTTATTTGTTACATTTTCTTGCAAATATTATTTTCACTTGTTAAAAAAAATTTCATTTTGTCCACATCCTTTATGATTGTCTATTCACCACTCTTTGTTAAAATCAGGTCTCTCTTGTAAATGAGTCCCCGAAGGTTGAATGAATGAATGAATGAAAAATTGATTGTGCTTTTGATGTTGACTTTGATGTCGCTCCGCCTGAATTCCAAGCAGATTTGAATTTGCCGTTTGTTTTAGATTAAGCTACTCCCAGTAACGCTGTTCTGAGATCAGTCAGGCGCCGGTGAGGCGTTCACGGGTCGCCGGATTTGGTGTAACACCGGCCTGAACAGAGGAGGCAGACCGCAGGACGGCTCCCGCTTTCAGGCAAACAAACCCGGAATTTCTCCTCACAAACACGGATTGTGAACCGAGTACTTGTTAACTCATAGAGCAGTGGAAATATCAAGCACAGCAAACCAGAGACTTTATGACGACATTATTATACAAACTGAGCGGAGCTGGTTACCAATTTAACCAACACACCAGATTAGGTTCAAAATCTGTCAATTTTTATACTTACATTTGTTTCACTTTCGAAAAACCAAATAAATTAAGTTAATTTTAACTACAGATACACCCATGTACTATTTCTCTCACATGTCAAGCAAACTTCATGCCAAAAAAGAAAAAAAAAGATATCGTTTCAGTTTAAAATTGCAGTCATACATACCTGCTGTTCGAGCGTAAAGAAGTGGACAGGGAGCTAAAGTAGCTTTACTTTGGTCATTGTTGTTTAAAAAATATTTTTAATTACAATAACTTATAAAAGGTCAACAGCAAAGGATTTAAAATACCAAAGTGTGCAACGAGCTTCAAGTTTGCTCCATAGTGTGCTCTGGAAAAAATATTCCGGCACCGATATGAAACACGAACGCAGACATTAGGTTCCGCCTAACATAATACGAGACATGTCACGTGATATTTTGGCGTTTCGTTAGGAAGTGTTTTTTCTTTTGTTTTTTGTTTTTTGAGGTTGTAAATATATAAATTTATTGTCAGTGTAACAACTTTAGAAAATATGCTTTTATTTATAATTATAATGTTTGAAATTTCACCAAATACTGATTAACACTGAAGAACCCTCATTTTGGTTATGTTTTCAGCATTTTCTATAATAATTCTCAGTCAGGTCATCTGGACAGTTTATTTTTTATAGAAACATTTCACCCTCCATCCAGAGTGCTTCATCAATCGAGTTCCAGCAAACTGTTTCCCCACCAAGCAGTAACACCCGACCAGTTTGATGGAGCCAAGATGGGGCAGAAAAAATGAGATTTTTTTCTTCTTCTGCCGCCTTTCATTTTATATATTTTTTTCTCTCTTATTGTATGTACTATTGTTTTGTTGTTTTAATCATAAAATGAATAAATAAATAAAAATAAAAATCAAAAGATGGTTTCTGGAGGCCGTCCTGTCGCTCGTCAACTCCTCCCAGGCAGGCAGCCACAGCCAAAGTGGTTCAAGGCAAGAAAGTTAATGCTCAATCATCCAGGTACCAAATCCAGTAATTCTCAGTCGGGTCATCTGGTCGGTCCACTTAAGGTGTTTACTGTTTGGTGGGGAAACAGTTTACTGGAACTCCTCTGACTGATGAGGCCCTCGGATGGAGGGTGAAATGTTTCTATAAAAAAGAAAGTGTCCAGATGACCTGACTGAGAATTATTGGATTTGGTACCTGGATTATTGAGCATGAACTTTCTTGCCTTTTCTATAACTTTTTTTTAATTGAAAGAGAGTAATTTACAAAATTGTGAAGGCATATTAACAACCAGTTGAAGCAACTCTCAGCAGGGCACATATAAAATAAACAAGAATCAATAAACTGAACAAGAAATTAAGAAGACAAATTTGTGTAGAATTAGAAAGCCGTGTGCAGTGAATACTGTAACTAAAAATACACATAGAAAAAAAAAGAACAAGTTATGACCTGTGTTGACTGCTTTATGGGTCCAAGAACATACCATGTTCTTCGAACGCTTCAAGAAGGGATTGTGCCTTTTTTTTGTTTTGTTTTGTTCAACCACTTCAGAGCTTTGAGGTAATTGTCTGTGAGATAGTTTTTTAAGGCAAAAAACAAGAGTGGTTTTGTCTTTCTCCATTTGAAGTGTGGATGAAAAATTTTCCCGGGATAATCAGGTTGTTTACGATCAGGTCCAATTTTCTGTTTTCCAGATAAATACCAAATATACTAGCTTCTCTTGTGAAGGGAGTGAGTTGGATTTTGGATGATAGCCAGTCTTGTATGTCCTCCCAAAAAGTCCCAGAGTAGATACAACGGAAATACAGTACAGATGATCAGTCGTTTCAGTGTCCCTCTCACAAAACAAATAGTTGTTATGATCAATACCAAACCTGAATCTTAGCAACTCGTTGGATGGATGTATGTTATTCATAACTCTGAAGTGGATTTATTTTGTTTTGGGACTGTAAGAAATAATCAGACCAGCCCACCAGGAAATCTCCAGACCCTCCTGCAGCCACGCTGGACCTGAGTTTAATTCGCTCGTGACAAATTTGTTCATTTCTCATCATTTCAGTCATCATGGCATCAACAGAGAAGGAAGAGATTACTGCCTTTTGGCAAAAAAACAAAAGAAAAGGCCAGATCAAGGACGAAGAATGAGAATGTAATACATTGGTGTCACATACAAAACAGTCCGGCGCCGGGCAGTTTATTGTGCAACACCGCGTTTGCGTACGCGGTCGTAAAAATGGAGCTTTCCACGTACATGCCCTGCGGGGGTACGCTTGTACCTCTGCGTATGGACGTACGTGGGAGTATACTGGGGGCTTAAGTTCGTTGCAGCGGACAGCGGTCCGCTCTAAAAAAGAGTGTCATCCAGCTGGAAGACATTTGGCGTTTAACTTGTAATCCATGTTTCCGTGAGGCAAAGCACAGCACATTTCAAAGTAAAAAAAAAAGTCAAAGTCAACTTTATTGTCAGAACTGCAATATGTACAGGACATACACAGGATTGAAATTGCGTTTCTCTCAGTCCCTCGGTGCAACAGTAACCATTTAAACACTAAAACACTAAAACATTTAATAAACATAAGCATAAAATAGTAAAAGTGTAACACTGTCCTGAGTTTTTGCATAGTAGTATAAAAGTATGAAAATTTACACCAACACTAAAACACTAAACATTTAATGAACATAAGCATAAAATGAAATAATAAAAGTGTAATACTGTCCTGAGTTTTTGCATAGTAGTATAAAAAGTATAAAAAGTATATCTATAAAATAAACTGAAGGTTTC
>JBBPBX010046681.1:14109-26490 GCA_038048925.1 Garcialebias charrua | reverse complement strand
GCCTTCTTTACATAGGCAGAGGAATATCTGGTCAGGAATGTTCTGGGAGAAATAGTTGTGGACAATTCCACATGTATATGCGTGTGGTGTGAATTATTTCTCTCTCAGCAGTCTAGTCCTGGCACAGAGGGACTACAGAGCTGTCAGTGAGTGGGAGTTCAAGCAAAAAAGAATCAGGAAAACTACCACTGGCTCCATCTCAACACGGGGACTTTCCACTGCTTGGACCTCTTGTATCTGTTTGACTTTTCCCAAACAAAATTAAAAACCCACACTAAATTTGACAGCAGTTTCTTTTTCATAACATTGCTACTTATACTGAAGCAGAAATTACCGTAGTTCAAGCATCATCTTTCTTCTTATTTTCTAAATATCATTAAAATTGTTGAATAGATTTATATATATTTTTTAGCACTATTTCACTGTGCAATTGCATTGCAGAAACAAATATTAACCCAGAATGTGTGCAGAGTAGCACCACACTATTAAGTCAAATGTTTAAAACAAATTGTTATATTATTTACTATATTCAACTTTTGGATACATAGGGGCATAAAATTGGCATGGAAAATAGTTCCCACAGATATGAACATCACTGGCTGATTCACTTCACTATAAGACCATAATCTATTTATTGTACAATATATGATATATTTAGTTTTTGCATGGCCTAAGAGACAATAGCAGGTTCTCCTCTTGCTCTTTGGCATGTTACAGCTTGCCCTACTGTGACCATGGCAACAAAAGTGACATCATTGTTTTTGGCAGGGCAGTGGGGTGGCAATAAAACAAGAAGACTGACACCATGCTGTCCAATCAGCAACCAGAGATGTACAACAGCTCATCAGTGTGTGGTGCTCAACAAAGAGGAAATCTGTGAGTGTTTCTCCTGCAAACAAGAAAGACACTTGACTGTAAGGAGTCAAAAACACTGCTGACTTGGCTTCATCTCACTGAACCTGTAAATTTAGTACCTTATTGTAGGCAATTTCACATCGAAAAAGGTGATAAAGTTCTGTTTTTACTGACAGCAACAAAATATGGTTATCTCATCTTACTTTTTTCCAAATAAACTAAGATCTGTGTATTTACTGAGGACCATGCAATTCTAAATTGAGGATTGATTTTAGTAGTAAATATATGAACAGGTTAATGTTTGCACAGTAGTAGGTGGGAAAAAAATAGAGGAACAGTGGCAAGAACAATGCTACAAAAGAGCTAAATAATTTGTGCAATTTTCTGCAATTTGCCCACAAATCATAGAACCAGGAACAAGAACAGGAAAAGTACAGTACCCATGCCACCAATGGAGGGAAACATGTTGATAGTTTTTTGAACATTCTACATTATCTTATGCGTTACTCTAAATATTTGTTTAAAGAGCCCTCCAAAAAGTTTTTTTTTTTTAAACTGGCAGAAGAAGACAAGCCGTTGGACGAGAGCAGCAACAGAAGTAAAACTGCTCCCTCAGTTCATTAGGTCTCCACGATCAAAGCCTCTTTCTCTTGATCAAACTTCAAACAGCTTGGAATCAGGATGAGATTGGATTACAAACCGAAGTGAACCTCTCTCTCTTTCCAAGTTCGTCTGCTTTTCTCGTGCTCTCCGATCTCCTCTTTGAATACTTAAAAGATTAGTTCTCTCCACAAAACAGCAAATTACTGATAGTTATTTTTGGATGCGTTTTTCAGAAACCCACACTGCCCGGCTGCTTTATTTATCATCCCCAATCCACAGAGATTTAAAACTTTATTTATTCAAAAAGACATACACGCATAAAATAAATCTCCATTGAAGTTGATGTTTTTGTGGGCTGAACTTTTGATCCCATAGTCTGACTTGTATGATCTCTGACAGAGAAAAACGTAAATAAAGCAAAGTGCAAGACTTTAAGGATGTTTTAAGACGTGTGGGGTTTTGTTTGTTTGTTTATTTGTTTGTTTGTTTTTTTCCTGGCCAGCAATAATCTACCGGTACTCCTCCCTGATAGGTTTAATGGTGGCAGAAAGCCAGAAACTGATAATCTAACAAACAGATAAGGTTGAAACTTCACACAATATCTGTGAAGTTCATACCTTCCACCATCCTTCATACATCCAATCTGACAAAAAAAATTAATTGACTAAAAATAATAATAATAATAATAATAATGAATTCAATTTATAACGCACTTTTCATTAATGAAAATCTCAAAGTGCTACAAGGTGCAACAGAAATTAAATGTCAATAAAACAAGTAATAAAACAAGTAAAATCAATAACAGTATCAACTAAGATCAAAAGTAGAATCATGAGGAGGCAGAGTATGCTCGGTTGAAAAGAAAGGTCTTCAAGCCGCTCTTAAAGTCAACCACAGACTGTGGGACCCTCAGACAGTCAGGAAGAGAGTTCCACAGGCGGGGGGCAGCCACACTGAAAGCCCGGTCTCCCATGGTCCTTAATTTGGTTCTTGGAATGTGAAGGAGATTACTGTTCTGTGACCGCAGCGACCGGGTGGATGAGTGTGGAATAAGAATATCCTTCAGATAATCTGGTGAAGCTCCATGTAAGCATTGATGTGTAATGAGAGCAGTTTTGTACTGAATTCTGTAGGCGACAGGAAGCCAATGAAGGTTATGAAGAATGGGCGTAATATGTTCAAATTTACGAACTCGCAACAAGATCCTTGCTGCACTGTTTTGAATATATTGAAGTTTCTGAAGGTTTTTGCCAGGGATTCCAATAAACAGGGAGTTGCAGTAGTCGAGCCTGGAGGAGACAAAAGCATGGACGAGCTTCTCAGCATCGGAAAAAGTTAGGGATGGGCGAAGTCTGGAGATGTTTCGAAGATGGAAGAAGCAAGTTTTAAACAGATGCTTAATGTGATTTTCAAATGTAAGATTGGAGTCCATTTTTATTCCAAGATTAGTAACAGAGGTGGAGAGGGGGATGTCTTGTCCAGAAAAGGAAAGTGTTGTTATAGTAGATGTCTGTACCTGGTGAGGGGTGCCAATCCAGATTTTGAAATAACTGTAAAGTAAAAATTTGAAAAAATAAAATGGAAACAATTGGAATTCCAGAGAAATTTGCCATGGCAGCTAAAAACTACAGTACTTGACATAATTTAGTCCTAACATATGGGGATATAACAATCAAAGAGTTCACAAGTTTCACAATCTTGTCTACACCTCAGCGGGACTATTTGCCTTTATTTCCGTCTTCATGGTTTAATTACCTGGCAGTGCAAAATATGATGTCATTGCCTGTAAGTGACTGAAAACTGTCACCAAGGATACAGTTCAGTAACATTTATCACTCAGCACAAAAATTGGCACACCCATCAATCTAGAGGTGTTATGCAAGATTTTGTTTTTCTACTCTGTGACTTGTAATAAACAAAAAGAGACAGAAAGAAAGAAGAACACTGAAGATAAATGTAAATTATTGTTATTTAAATTAACCCAATCAAAGGACTTGGCTGTCCTATGACCTGACTGAAGCGTGTCCAATTTTGGATAAACTGTAACAGGGGTCACCAACCTTTTCGAAACTGAGAGCTACTTCGTGGGTACAGAGTCATACAAAGGGCACCAGTTCGATAAACTCTTCGGAAATAACAAAGCGTAAATTGAAAAAATGTATAATAAACATATTTTTAAGAACATATTTTTAAGATAGACATTTTAAAATATATATATAAATATAAAAAAAGAATAACAACTGAATAAAATTTACATTTAAATGCAGCTTAGTAGTGAGTTGTGCTATTTTTAGAACCGGTCCGGGGGCACCTCAAATGGTCCTTGGGGGCACCCGGGTGCCCGCGGGCACCACGTTGGTGACCCCTGCTGTAGAACATGAGTATCTGATTTCATTAGCTTAAAATTGTAAAACAAGATTAAGCTTAATTACAGTACATGTTCTAAATTTTCTTGGAGCAAGTGATTAAGCATTTAATTACTGTGAGTCAGGTTAGTGTAAACTATCCAGACACTTCATTATCACAAGAATGGGATTATTCAAAAGCACCAGCATCATTTAGCTCTGAATTTTTCTAACAAGCTAACATAATTTAACAAGCTGCATATAAAAGCATCTACCCCGTTCTAAAGGTTCACAGCTGAACATGTGTGGGATGAACAGTGCCATGCTTGCACTTGCAAATAATGTCAACAATGACAACAAAGTGATAGCTTCAGGAGAGGCCTGAAGCTGTAAGGACAGACTACCAGTAGGAGCATGCATGTGGGTTTGCCAGGAAATGTATTCAAATTGGTGTGCTCATGCATATACAGTAATAACAAGTCAGGGCAACCACAGTATCATAAAGCTTTTCCCATCTTTACTTGGCTCAACATGTTTGAACTTTAGGGGATTTTCTTTCACTCTTTTTTTTTTACTGCCAAGCTCCTTTCCTAGTTCTTTTATCTTGGTTTTCTTATCAAGAGACACGTGAAGAAGTCAGATTTTAGTTAAGTCAGCTTAAAACACACTTAGAAACACTGAGAAGTAAACAGACAGGTTTAATCCATCAGGAAATGCAACCAGAAACAAAATTGATTTAAGTTCAACATGTCCAAGTGATATCCAGCAGATCCTGAATATATTAAAAAATATATACCCCCCCACCCCCAACTGAGGTAATTCTCTTTGCAGAAACAGGATGAAACCTGAGGAAGACGAAGCTTCATGTTAACACACACAGTCCTCGCTCTGACAGGCAGCCACCCCAGGCTACACCTTTACTGCTCAGCCTCTAAAATTTTACAAGACTAGCATGCGTGTCCAAACTATACTGAGAAACACTTAACAGGTCCCACGTTTAAATACAGCAATCTCACGCGCAGTTTGCCAAACAGGAATTACAACAGCTAAAACATCTTTTAGTAATGCACCAGGAACAAAAGTTCACCTCTGCTGATGAGTTCTTGGTCACGTGACAAAAACTGCTGTTTTTAGCATATACAAAAAGTACCTACAGTTGCACGTCATAATAGGAGCATGTAAAGTTTATGTACCATCCAAAGAGGAAACTGCTAATTGAAGCAGAGCAATAATACATAAAGTAGGCATGAGAACATCAAAGAAAGACAAACAGTTCATTAAGGGAATTAAGAAATGCACTGCACTTCTTTAGGGATTTGTCAGAACCAGATACAGTAAAGAAATAATACACCTCACCTTGGGCAACCCCAGACCATATACAAAACAATTCATATTTTTTGTGTTTTTTTTATGTTTTAAGAATTTTTTGGAATCCTGGCAAAAACCATTGCAGATATGTTCTTGTTTTTGATTTTGTACATCTACCTTGTGGTGGTTTTGCTAGTTTTTGATACTATGCATTTCACTTTGTATTTCTCTCTTTATGTTTTTCTGTTGTTTGTTGTTTAAGGAAATTCTACCATTGCTGTTCATCATTCTTTAGTTTGTAGCAGGTCGCTTTTGTAAATGAGCCCACGAGGCTCAATGAGATTTACCTGACTAAATAAAGGTTGAATGAATGAATGAATGTTCCTGTGGTTCCCAAAACTGGGGTCAAGAAACCCTCTGTGGGTCACAACACTAAGCAAGGGGCTGGAGATGGTTTCAAGAAATCAAAATATTATATAATAATTCCTACTGGCATAATTTCACCCAATTATTACAAAGGTTAAAACAGATAACCATAAAATGTGGGGCAAATTAGTTGTATAATAGGAGTTCAAGCTATCTTGTGTTGTTAAGCACTATTTTATTCAAGCTTTTCACCACGTTTATGTAGTTCAAGAATACTTTGCAAAAGTCTTTCCCATTTTGATTTTGGGGTTCAGAAGCTAAAACGTTTGGGAACTACTGATTTTTTATTTATTTTTTCAGCTGGACCTTTATTTTGTTAAGTTGCTTTTTCAAGAGATGCTTTCAGCACGTGTTATTTCAATTACTTATTGCTACATGCTGTGGAACAAGACAGGAGAAAAGCTGGAACAATGAACCCCCCCAGACAAGCCACTTTTATGTCAACTAACAAGAACCAGCAAGAACAGAACAAGGTTCTGTTACAGCACAAAAACTACACAGACACATGTGAAGAGTTGAACTGTGGAGCAATCATTAAACAACCAATTAGACAAGTCTTACGAATGAGCTGAGAATGACCTGAATGTGACGATAACCAAGAGCTCGGATAGCCGTGGAACTATACAGAGAGGCATATCAAATTCACACACGCGCACACAAATGTACAGTCTTTCATCTAAGCGACACAAAAAAACGTTGCGAGGCCGCTAACTTTTAGTTACTACGTAAAGTACGTCACTATTTTACATTAATGTTAACAATTTCAAACTGTTTCATGCAGCTAATATTATGCTAGCAAAGAAACAGTAAAGCTACCGGGCTAACTAACGGCCACTCGAAAGTTTTCAAAACGCCCACAAAACGTTACCTTCGTAGCAGAGAATACCGATGTTGTTGTTCATCTTGTCCAAGTATTGATAGTTCAACAGGTCCATCTTCATTAGATGCATTTATCGAGCTTTCATTTAAAACAAAACAAAAAAAAAGACCAGCTTTTCTCTTTCTCCCTCTTTTTCAAGCGACCGTCCGAAAAAAAAAAAAAAAGCTAAAGGCCCAGCCTTCAACTTTATAAAGATGTTAAAGTAGTCTCGCGGATGTTTCCGTTAGATCGGGATACTTTTTTAAAAATTAATTTAACAATAAGTAAACGTTTAGCGACGACAGAGTAAAAACAGGGGACAGTAGAGCGTCAGTTCTCCTCACAGCCAGCTGTAAGTCGACTGCACTGACACGCAGGCTATGCTTGGTATGACGCTGCTCCAGTGGTTTCCTCTGGTGCCGAGAGGAGCGTATTGCGCATGCGCGGTAAATCCCTGGAGCGCCTCAAATATCAGGGATGTTTCACGCGCAAGGTCAGAAGAGAAAGGCTGCACATTAACTTTTTATGTATTTTTATTAGTTAGACAGTTCCTCAAGTCTCAACTCTGCGAGTTTTGCACATGAGTGTTAAGCATGCAAAAAAAAAAAAATTGTTGACACAAAGCAATAAAAACGTGATAAAAGAAAATGAAAAGTGCCATAAAAGTGCTCGAATGCACGCTTAACTATCACATAAGCTTATCGCAGTTCGCCTGAGTCCCTGTAGTTTGATAATGGCAACATTTAAAACAGAAAACACAGAAGCTGTAAAATGGGGGAGAAGCCATAAACTTGTTTGGATTTTAAAACTCTTGTAAGATTAAAATCATCAAAATTAACAGGGGCTATTTCAACTGAAGAGGCACGCGTCCTACAAGCTTTTTCTTTATCTGTCAAAATAAACTGCTTTTCAAAGAGAATATTTCCTTAAAAATAAAAGTAAATCAGCATTATATTGATAAACTAACAACTTCATATAGCTAAATTAATTTAAATGCATCATGGTAATGTTTTTAGGTGGCGCCTGCTATATAAATATTAGGAATAAACTTTACTATAGGACGCAATTAAAATACTACAGTACTGTATTTGACTTCCTTTTAAGTTTAGATTGACCCTCTTCTGCCCCCTGGCGACGGAAAAGGGTTTTACTCATGCATTGTCAATGAAGGGTTCAGGAGGCGAACATTTAAACAGCTCTGAAGTGAAAATGACTCATTGCAAATTGTACCTTATAAAACTGAAGAACTTCCTAGTGTTTAACTGGAAGCAGTGAGAAGAGTACGACTGTCCTTTTGATGATAAGTTTGCACAAAAAGGGGTATTTATTATACAGACTTAGAAAAGCTCAATACAGTATTTTGAGATATGCAAATGTGGGTTAAAATATCAAATTTGCACAGATAAAAAAATAAAGGTTAAAAAGTATCTCAAACTCCTCTATGCTTCCAATTTCACATGCATACAAACACCCTGTAGGACAAAAACGGACCAGTCTAAAAACCTCCCCCCTTACTTCAACACATGCACACAAAGGCATCTACCCTCCTCCCTCCTGGTCTGGTCCTTGTCTAATTGGACAACCATTGTTTCCAGTTTCAGAAAGAGCTGAGTTCTGTCAGAGTCTATTTGCTTCTGCTGCTGCCTCTACAGCTGCTGCTGCTGCAGGTTAGCAATGCACAGGGGGGGGCACAGGCCCAAAGCTGAACTTTGGTCTGTGCATTCCAACCGTTGCTCCTTTGTAAAGTAGTGAGTGCATAAAAAAAAGATTCTGCAAAATGTGTAATCCTAATGTTGATATATTAATATTAAAAACTGTTTAGCGTTCCTTTTGCCCATAATCAACAATGTGCTGGGTTTAAATCTGCAGATGCACAGAGTTGTATGAACTTAAAGTGGTCAAGACCTGATGGGTATTATTTTTTTTTTAAAGAAATAAAGCTTGTCTGCATCTAGTTGACACGATAAAAGAAACTTGAAGACATTTGCTACTGCTAGTGCAAACTTTTTTTTAATTAACATGCTGGTCCACCTTAGTCCTTTTGCAGTAAACTTTCAGTAGCAGTGAAATAAATCTGTTATGCGCTTATAAAACATATTAGACAGCATGCAGCTTAAATGGCAATCATCATCAAAACAACCCTACTCATAAAAATAATAATAAAATAAATTAAAGAAGAAGAGAAAACCCTTTAATTGTGACAGTTTGGAGTGTGTGAACAAAATCTGATCAATTACAGCTGGATTGAGACTGGAAATGAAGCTGCCACTTATTATTCTGTAGCTGCTAAATTTATGTTAACATTCTGTTTCACAATTATTTCAAAAGCTTCATATAAAATCTGCTTATAAAGCAAAGAGTACAACACCATGCCATTGTTTGAGTCTGGCATGTTCAGAAATGAGTGTTTACTGAGAAGATTAATGGTTACACAAGCAGTTGTTGAAATTCCACCTTTTACTTCCACAAGACAAGGAGTTAAACACGACTGGGCCTACTGAAAAATTAACCCTTTCTTCTTGCAGTATCCTCAGGTTGCCATCTTCACAAGTTTCAAGAGCTCACTAGTCATCAACAATGTCAGTTCTAAGGAACATGTTAATGCTCATCAACAAAACCTAATCTTTTTAATGGATAACTTTCTGCTACATGTTTAAAATATGTACTCTCTGACCTTACTTTTGATTAAAGTTTAAACCTAATCAAGCTAAACTGTGCTAATAACCAATTATACTTCACACTTAATTTGAAACAGGTTGATGAGCACCATTTTTTTTGGTTAAAAGACATTCTTGTCTCTTTGTTTTTGTGAGTAGCAGTAATTGAAGATTCTAAAAGGAACATTAGTTCGTTAGGTCACTTAACTCTGAACTATAAGTGGTTTAAACGTCCTAAAATCAATGGATGAACCACTGTTATGTGAACACAACAGACAACTTAGCAAACAATTGATTTTAAATGGGTCCTCTAGGCATTTTGTTAACAGCAACCTGTTACAAAAGCACATTTGTTCCTATTTCTTGAGTTGAATATACAAGAAATAAATAAATAAATAAAAACACCAGTGACAACAAACACAGTTTGACCCATACACTTTGCAAGAGTTGGTAGTTTTTAGCATTTTGTGCAAACTGCAACCAAGAACTGCACAAAAAAATGCAAGAAAAAGCAGCCAAAGTTTAAAGCACAACTTAAAAAGACCTTTAATAGAAGATCCACAGTTAAAATACTACAAAAATATCTGGCTTTTATTCTAATTTAAATGATGTAAAAACGGCAACATATCCAGAAAAATCAGGCCTAGTTTAAACGTGTAATTGATTTATCCTCGTCTCCCTAACCTTAGAGAAATTGTGATGTTATTGAGCCACGCTGGAAGAATGACTCTCACACAGGCAGGGATCAAAGGTCAAATCTTTGATGACTTTACAACACAAGTGTTGAAATACCACAACACAAGCCTTGTTTACATGGTGACATAATGGATTGAAGACAAAAATTTGTTGGCTCAGCTCTTTATATCAGGACAGTTATCTTCTCCAAACCTTAGGATGCAAAATAAAATGTCTGATTGTAAGAACGCCTGACAAACCTATTGGAATATACCAACCTACACAATGTAATATCCACAAACTCCACCTTGTTTAATCCAAATTATAGTTTCTGAGAGTGTTTGGATGAAAAGATCTTCCACACAAAGGAGGAAGTGTTGCTACATGAAAACAAAGACAACAAGAGGTGACTGTGGAATCAGAGCCGTTCACTTCCCACCTTTGTGTTCTCCATGTGGGTTTGTCGTTAACAAAAAGGGTTTTGTTTATTGTCAAACTTGCTTATAATGCGAGTCGGTGACTTTACCAATGATGTCACCGGACAAAAAAAAGGTCATTCCAGACAACACTTTTTCAGTCAGAAACAAAATGAAACACGTTGATATTTGTATTAGTTTTATAATTCTCATGTAAGTGTGCGTTTGTCCATCAAGTCAAATGTCTAAATAAATAATGACGACAACACTGTGTTAGTCGCTGTAATACTGAAATAGAGATTTGTTCAAAGTTAGACCAACACTCCGATTCGCTACAAAAGAAATCCTTGATTTATTGGGCAACTTTGCACAAATATAAAATATTTTTCTTCTATTCTCAGAGTTGTCAGAAGAAAATCAAGTAGAGTTTATTGTAAATTGTTTTTTGTAAATGTCTTTATACGCAGTTATTGACTTAAAAAACAGGGCATTTACTGAGTGTTTTATAATGTGTGCAAGACCAGAAATGTAGTTTATTTTGTCTAAAAAATACATGGATTGTATATATATATAATATATGGGCGGCCGTGGTGTAGTGGTAATGGCAGTCGTCTCCCGATCGGAAAGTTGGCGGTTCGACTCCCGGGACCCGCACCATGTGTCGTTGTGTCCTTGGGCAAGACACTTAACCCTGAGTTGCTCCCGGTAGGACTGGAAAGCACCTTGCATGGTAGTCTGCCGCCACCGGTTTATGAATGTGTGTAGCATTCAATATATGTGTAGCACTTTGAGATTTTCAGTAATGAAAAGTGCGTTATAAATTGAATTAATTATTATTATTATTATTATTTAAGGAAACAATCAGCAAAGTAACTTATTTTAAAACAGCCATGGACTGCATTCAAGCAGTCATAACAAGGATTTTAAAGTGTCTGTGACATCATCTTCCTTCTTTTCATGAAATGATAGAAGATATATATCTTGTATCATTCAACTGTGTTCGTTTATGCAACCAAAATTATAAATTAATGAAAATTCCTTTCAAACTGAGATTAAAATTAAAATCAGTGTTTCTTCGTGGAATATCCGACTACACGCGAATGCACCATCTGTGACATAGGAGGATGAACTTCGAGTCTGCGTTTGCCATGATAACGCATCAATTCTCTGCCAGATCGCCTTTTTTTGTATAATGCCGTTACGTTGTGTCGCATTTGGGTGTTCTAATATCATCAGTGAACAAGTGAGCCTTTTCACTTTCCCAAAAGATGAAATACTTTGTCAAGTATGGAGTAAATAAAGCTGCCCCCCTCTCGGAGCGCACTTGCTTCCTGAACAGGTAAGAGTCAAATAAATACGGGTGCAGACCTAAATTAGAACCTGCTGTTTCTGCTCATCTAACTTCCTGCTTCCCAAACTGAAGACAAATTGCTGAAATCTTAACTTAGATTGCCAATTTCGTCGTTTTATTTATTGTCCGCCATGAATATTTAATAGGAGCGTTCTAAAGACGTTCATCCTCCTACGTCACAGATGGTGCATTCGCGTGTAGTCGGATATTCCAAGAAGAAACACTGATTTTTATTTTAAACTCAGTTTGAAAGGAATTTTCATTAAGTTATCATTTTGTTTGCAAAAACGAACACAGTTGAATGATACAAGATATATATCTTCTATCATTTCATGAAAAGAAGGAAGATGATGTCACAGACACTTTAATTTGAAACACAAACACAGACATTTTGGTAGTTTTACGACTTTCTCAAGTCACTGGAAAATTTGACATTTGATTTGAAGTTTCTTATGAAAACAGTGGTTTATACACAGTGGTGGGATGTAACTAAGTACAAGTACAGTACTTTGTTACTGTACTTAAGTACATTTTTCATGTATCTGTACTTTACTTAAGTAGAATTAAATGTGGGTACTTTTACTCCACTACATTTTACATGAAGTATCTGTACTTTCTACTACACTACATTTCTATAATGTGTTGAGTTACAAGTTACATTCACGTTGCAGCTTTTAGGTTTGTTGTTAGTTTGAAAGTAACTGATGTCAAGAGAGTTGGTCCATAGAATCACTGAAAAGTGGACAGATAACAAGATTAGACCCACCTACAAGAAGAGCTGGACCAATTACGTATATACACCATTAAACTGGACGCACCCGCAGCACCACTAACACACCCAAAATGGATTCCACCACAGAGATTCAGCTAGAAGATACACACCACC
>JBBPBX010046681.1:0-12934 GCA_038048925.1 Garcialebias charrua | reverse complement strand
GCGCACCTAGAAACCTTGATGGAAACACGCCTGTACTTTAATTTGAAACACAAACACAGACATTTTGGTAGTTTTACGACTTTCTCAAGTCACTGGAAAATTTGACATTTGATTTGAAGTTTCTTATGAAAACAGTGGTTTATACACAGTGGTGGGATGTAACTAAGTACAAGTACAGTACTTTGTTACTGTACTTAAGTACATTTTTCATGTATCTGTACTTTACTTAAGTAGAATTAAATGTGGGTACTTTTACTCCACTACATTTTACATGAAGTATCTGTACTTTCTACTACACTACATTTCTATAATGTGTTGAGTTACAAGTTACATTCACGTTGCAGTTTTTAGGTTTGTCGTTAGTTTGAAAGTAACTGATGTCAAGAGAGTTGGTCCATAGAATCACTGAAAAGTGGACAGATAACAAGATTAGACCCACCTTCAAGAAGAGCTGGACCAATGACGTATATACACCATTAAACTGGACGCACCCGCAGCACCACTAACACACCCAAAATGGATTCCACCACAGAGATTCAGCTAGAAGATACACACCACCCATGGCCTTATTGAAAGATTATTGAAAGACTATTGAAAGACTATTGAAAGACTATTGAAAGACTATTGAAAGATTATTGAAATACTGTTCAGTACAGCAGGACAGATTCTCTCTCTCAAAAGAGCCAGACTGGACTCAAAAAACTTTGAAAACCAACTTCTTCTGAACTTGAACAATAAAGTATTGCTGCAATATTAAAATGTGTCAGTTCATGGATGTTAGGAGACAAGAGATTTCTCCAAATGTCTCGACACTCAGGTCCAAGTTTTGAAAATGGTGTCAGGAAGTTAAAATATTGTTCACTATTGACCCATTACAAGGTTGACTAGACAGTATTTTAACTGGAGTTGATGACAAACTGGAGTTGAAACGATCAGAGCCTGTTCCTTTGTGAAGTCTAATGCTCCTTTTTCAGGCAGACAACTTTTACTGAAATGTGTTTACTGCAGTTAAAATGACACATTGGTTTTACTTTGTCTTTTGACAAAGTAAAACCAATGTGTAAGCTCTCAATTTACCGATCGATCTACGTTCCCACCCTCATCTATGGTCATGAGCTTTGGGTTATGACCGAAAGAACAAGATCTCGGATACAAGCGGCTGAAATGAGTTTTCTCCGCAGGGTGGCTGGACTCTCCCTTAGAGATAGGGTGAGAAGCTCAGTCATCCGGGAGGGACTCGGAGTAGAGCCGCTGCTTCTCCACATCGAGAGGAGCCAGTTGAGGTGGCTCGGGCATCTGGTTAGGATGCCTCCTGGACGCCTCCCTGGTGAGGTGTTCCGGGCATGTCCCACCGGGAGGAGACCCAGAGGAAGACCCAGGACGCGCTGGAGGGACTATGTTTCTCGGCTGGCCTGGGAACGCCTTGGGATTCCCCCGGAGGAGCTGCTCCAAGTGGCTGGGGAGAGGGAAGTCTGGGCCTCCCTACTTAGGCTGCTACCCCCGCGACCCGACCCCGGATAAGCGGAAGAAGATGGATGGATGGATGGATGGATGGATGGTTTTACTTTGTGTTAAATAAAAACTTTCAAAGGTATAATCATTCCTCGTTCTTATTTTGCTTAATGACATTTAAATCTGCATGTCATCCCTGAAATACTGACACACAGAATCACAAGTCCAAGTGTGAACTGTGTTACAGAGTAAACACAATAAAAACATGTATTATCTGCAGTATTGTTCATTAAAATGACTCAACACTATTAATGTACTGTATTAAAGAAAATGTTCATACAGTAGGTACACTTAATGATATTGTACATCATTGCATTAGGTAATACATTCAGCAAGTACTTTTACTTTAATACTTTAAGTATTTTTAAAAGCAAGTGGGGCGGCCGTGGTGTAGTGGTAATGGCAGTCGTCCCCCGATCGGAAGGTTGGAGGTTCGAATCCCGCGTCCGCCCACCATGTGTCGTTGTGTCCCTGGGCAAGACACTTAACCCCGAGTTGCTCCCGGTAGGTCTGGATGGCGCCTTGCAAGGCAGGCTACCACTACCGGTGTATGAATGTGTGAATGAATGGGTGGATGGCTGGTATTGTAAAGCGCTTTGGGGCTCCTCACAGGGGGCTGGAAAGCGCTATATAAATAAGCTCCATTTACCATTTACCAAGTACCGGTACTTATTTACTTTTACTTAAGTAAAAACATTCATATGGTACTTCTACTTTTACTAGAGTACATTTTTGTCTGTTTATTTGTACTTTTACTTAAGTACAGTGTTTGAGTACTTTCTCCACCACTGTTTATACATAGATGGCGTTTCTGAGTAAAGTTAGCTCCAAGCTCCAAAAGTTGTTTGAATCATCAAATCGTTTCATAATGAGAATAAGTTGCTTTTGTTTCTCTCTGAATCACCACCTCACTCTTCTCACAGACATACCTCGCCGTTGGGATTTTGTTTTTCCTTGACACGCTGCTTGCAAATCTTTCTCTATTGATTTAACAAAGCTCCTGTCCAGACTTTAGACACCATTCATTCTCATTATTTCTTTCAAATATTTTCTTTGCCAGTCTTTGTTGCCAGTCAAATTTTGTCACAACAGTTTTGTGAATGTCCTAAAAAGACACTGAGGCATGGCTGAACAAGCTGATGATGGTGCAAAGATTATGCACAGTACAGTATATGCACATGACCACAACTCAAACCAGCTCATTCTTCAGCTAAGCCTTTATAGAAAACCCTGGAGGGTGTAAATTATATTTTGTGCGTGCCATTGACAGTTTTAAAGAGGAAATTCCTTTTTTTAATCAAAGCAACACCATTTCAAAAGTCCAAATAAGTTCTCCAACTTTGTCATTAAGATCTTGAGGTTGTTTTGTTTCTATTTTAAGAAGGACCAGGCATCATAAACACACCTCGCAACATGAGATCCTATTTCTGGTTATGGAAAGGGATTCCTGCTCCCATCACGTAGTCTGGCCCATAACAACATTTTAACTGGCTAACAATTAGCTGCAGGCAAACCGACTCCAGGTGGCATTATTTATTAAAGAAGTCCATTCCTACAAGGAAGACTCGCATGCTGTTCTGATTTTATATGGATTACAGAAACTTCTCACCGGATCCAGAGACTACAAACATTTTACATTTCACCAATTTATAGTCATTATTGTACTAGTAAATATTCCAGTGCCAACCACAATATCCATCCATCCATCCATCCATCCATCCATTATCTTTTACCTGCTTCTTCTATTTTTTTGGGTCACGGGGGTCGCCGGTGCCCATGTCCAGCAATCAATATGTGCGAGGGGCGGGGTACACCCTGGACGGGTCGCAAGTCCATCACAGGGCCACTTAAACAACCTTTCACTCTCTCACTCACACCTAGGGACAATTTAGAGTTACCAGTCAGTCTAACATGCATGTTTTTTGTCTGTAAACCGGAGTACTGTACCTGGAGAAAACCCAGGCATGCACGGATAGAATATGTAAACTCCACATAAAGGGGCCCTTGGACCGGGAATCAATCCAGCTACCTTCCCGCTGAGAGACGGCAGCTCTTCCAGCTGTGCCACTGTGCCGCCCCCAACCACAACAATTTAATTTACTAAAGGTAAAAGTTTATAGAATAAAAAACCTACATGAGACACAAAAAAGAAGACCGGTATATGTACTTTGTAATAAGATGTCTACATCAACTGTATTTCTGTGTTCAGTAAAAATCCTTCAGATAAATAGTCATTATTACAAATAAAGATTATAAAATAAATAAATTAAAATAACTATAATTTAAAATAACTATAAAATAATGACATAAATAAATAGTCATTATTAGTAATAACTTATTCAGATAAATAGTATTAACTAATGTACCGTATATTTATACTGTATATGAATGATTGTTTCTGTTCAGTGCCCTGAGATGACTTCTGTTTTGACTTGGCGCTATATAAATAAACTGAATTGAATTAAAATAAAAAGTCAACACAGCAGGATCCATCTATTCCGCACTTTAAATGTTAACTTTATGAAATATATTGGAATGACATTCAATTTTATTCTTCTTCTTAACTATGGTGAATGCTATCAAAAACAGAGGAATGTGAACTACCGGTATGTGCAGAGTCAATAAGTGTGAAAATTTATTATTTTGTTAAGACAGAAGAGCTGCTACACTATCAGAGAGCCTGGTATTTACAGTGTGAATGGAGGACATGAGTTTTTTTTTTTTTAGGCTAAAAAAAGTTAATTTATTTGGATAAATTATGGTTATTTCTACTTGTAGTTAAATTTATCTTGGTGTTGCTTTTACAAAATGTATTTAATGTTTGCTGTAGGTCACACAAAGAATGGCAGGTTGAGGTACCGTATTTTTCGGATTATAGGTCGCACCTTATTATGTTTTTTTTTTCAAGGCCTGCGACCTATAATCCGGTGCAACCTATTTATGGATTTTTTTCCCCATATTTTTAGAGCAATTTTTGACTCAGTTATGAGCCTTTTCAGTTTGGCAGAAAATGGTGCAGTACCACTTTCGGCCGCTAGGGGCACAATGCAGTAGGAATGTGCGATATGGCCTAAAATTCATATCACGATATGTATTGTGAATGGTGGCGATAACGATATATATCACGATATGTTTTTGGTATAAAACTTGCAATAGAAATAAAAAAAAGGATGTTCTTTTACCTTAATTTATTTTGAAAACTGCTATACCACAAAATCTCTATTAAGAAAATTTCACTACTAGGTCCAGAGAGTTTTTAAATAATTAACAACTCAAGCATTAGGCTTCTTTCTTGTAGTGCAAAACAGTGCAAAATATATCTTGTGTAGTTTTAGCCATAAGTTTTAAACTAAAGAATGTTGTTAACTCAACAGTTTCCAATATTGTCACTTAAGAAACGAACGACAGAGCAGAATTTTACACTGAAACACTTCACCCTCCAACCCTCTAGAGGGCGTCTCTTCAGCTTTAAGGAGAGCTGACAAGGCAACCAGTTTCCTCTGTGGCTTTGACCAGAGGGTCTCGCAGTAAAATCACACAACACAGCGTTCTGTTCACAGATCAGAGGGCAGGTTTCTCTAAAGCTGACCAAAGCTTACTTTAACTTTACACACAAAAAAAACTTTCAACAGAACGCAGCGTTTTGCGCATGCGTCCGATGGCAAAACTACGGCAAGCCGGACGAAGTTAGCTTATAGCTTCGCAACTTAGCGCTCGAAGAAAAGACTTTAACACCACTTATGCACAGTTTTAAACAAAAAAAAAGTAAAGATTAAATCTGACAACTCTGATTTAAAGCTGACCAACGCTTACTTTAACTTTCGACAAAAAAAAAACTTTCGACGGAACACAACGTTCTGCGCATGCGTCCGATGGCAAAACTACGGCAGGGGCGGATCTACTGGGGTGGCATGGGGTGGCAGTTGCCACCCCAACAGAAAGCCTTGCCACCCTGTTTGCCACCCCAGCTGGACATTACGAACGCAACCATCTTTTTTCCGATAACATTGAATGCAGCGCAATGTAGTCATATGGTCCACACTCCTCACCAGTTGGTGGCTGTAATGCTCACCTAACTTTCTTGCCAACTGCCAATAAATTTAAAGAAGAAGAAGCACAATGTACTCAAGACGTCAAGTTCTGACTGAGTGGCGGGAAGTGAGAAATGAAATGAAAAGAAGACTGAACACACCAGTATTTCTGCTGCCTGTACTTTGGCTGTTTCATGTCTCTCCCTTTACATTGCATCATTTTATTTATATATACAGGCAGTCCCCGACTTACGAACGAGTTCTGTACCTACGGGCTGTTCGTAAGTCGAAAATTCGTAAGTAGGATCACATACATTTTTTTTTTAAATAAATAGATGTACAGTACTGTACAGTTACCAAGCACTTAGCCTATCCTAACACAGTTTTTAAAGATGAAGGAGTGAGTTGAATTGTCTCCCTTTCACATAAAGGGAGCTAGCTCCCTTTATGTGAATGGAGCCTGCTAGGGAGGAGGGAGACAATTCAACTCACTCCTTAACTGTGTTAGGATAGGCTAAGTGCTTGGTAACTGTACAGTACTGTACATGTATTTATTTATTATTAAAAAAAAGTTTATTTTTATTTTTATAATGAGATGCGTTCGTAAGTCTGAAACGTCGTAAGTCGAGGACTACCTGTATACTGTATATATATGTATGTGTGTGTATATGTGTGTGGAGGGGGAGGGTGTTGCCACCTCCTGAAACATCCTTGCCACCCTCTTGCCACCCCATAGATATTTTTCTAGATCCGCCCCTGAACTACGGCAAGCCGGACGTAGTTAGCTTATAGCTTTGCTACTTAGCACTCGAAGAAAAGACTTTAACACCACTTATGCACAGTTTTAAACTAAAAAAAAAGTAAAGATTAAATCTGACAACTCTGATTTAAAGCTGACCAACGCTTACTTTAACTTTCGACAAAAAAAAAAACTTTCGACGGAACACAGCGTTCTGCGCATGCGTCCATTGGCAACACTACGGCAAGCCGGACGAAGTTAGCTTATAGCTTCGCAACTTAGCACTCGAAGAAAAGACTTTAACACCGCTTACGCACAGTTTTCAACACAAAAAAATATATTGATTATCTCTGACAACTCTGATTGTACACTTCAACACCACTTATGCACAGTTTTAAACAAAAAAAAGTAAAGATTAAATCGGACAACTGTGATTTTCTGCGGTTAGCCGGTAGAAGACAGATCTCTATCGTAGGCTAAATTTATATCGTTTCTACCGTGTACCGGTTATATCGCGCATCCCTACAATGCAGTACCACTTCCAGAGGAGTACACTGACCCAAGAAGAAGACCGTTTCCAGCTCATGTGTCCGAAAAAAAGCTCCTCTGCTCGGACTGACTGTCAGCCTCCTGGTCTGGATGTACCGGTAGCTTTGTTAGCTCTGTTTGTTTGCTGTTTGTTAGCAAGATAAGTCAAGAACCACTCAGCGGATTTTTCTGAAACTTACAGAATGGAATGGAATCACAGTGTGGACGTTTACAAGTGATTATCTATGTTATTTTAAATATGACAAAACAAATTAAAGGAAACATGAACATTTAAGACTCTGTGTCACCAAACGGGTTTTCACTAAACTCTCGGTCATGTGCTCATACAGTTTGCACTACTTCTCATACTTGCACTAATGTCTGTATTACATCACTGCCTATAATCATAATACTGTTTACATTCTCTGTTTACATTTATTAATACTGTTTACTTTTATTACTACTGCTTACATGTAATTACTACTGTTTACATTTATTTACACTACTCTAATATCTACACCACTGCTGGTACATATACAGTGTGCTCTGAACGGTCTTATTTAGGGATGCCCAATGTGCCTTACTGCATATGCCACTTTTTGCCTCTACAACAACATCAACTACTACCTCATACATATACTGTGTACATTGACTCATACGCTGCTTTGCCACTTTGCAAATGTCAATGCTTCAGTGTTTCAATGTTTAGATGTTTACTGTTGCACCGAGGGACTGAGAGAAACGCAATTTCGGTCCTGTGTATGTCCTGCACTGTACATATTGCAGATCTGACAATAAAGTTGACTTTGACTTTGACTTTTGACTTTATCTGCAGGTTTTTACCATAACATTTATTTTTAAAGACATTTTAATTTCTTCAATATTTATCCCAAAATATGTTTGTTTGTTATCCTGCAGTCATGGCAATATTGACTCAACTAGTGTCAGTTTATGAATAGAGATATTTTTATTATTTTTTTATTTACACTGAAAATACAATTTGAAGTAAGCCATGTGGCAAAAACAAACCACTTTAGACTGACACCAACAGAAAAATAAATAAAAAAACATCTCACATACTGAAGCTTATACCAATTATAATTTGGTAATTTTATTATTACATATTATTGAAGCAACAACATGTATGTTGTAAAACATACATGTATTGTACATACATGTATTATAATGTGAACATATACTGTATGTTCACATTGTAATACATACCGGTAGTCCATTTATGGCATTAGATTATTTAACTAGACTGTTTTCGGTTCATTTGAGGAAAAACAATAAAAACAATGAAAATGCAGTTCAATGGCAGCTCTTTTACTCTTTCTTTTTATGGAAAAGGCAGATTTGACCTTTACAACCTTCACCTCCTGGTATACAAAGTACTGTAGTGCCATTAAAAAGTACTAGCCAGCACTTGATTTTACATTTTACCCTTTAGTCTCTGCAAAACAACACCAGGACAGATTTGACTTAAAACAGAGCTGTTGTTTCTCCACATTCCTTAGTGTTATTTTTTCTTCATTATAGAAATGAAATTTCCAGTGTGTTAGAAGATTCTTCATTCAGTCTTGTCCAGATATTAACCTCAGTGCACAACAGCAAAAAAGTCTCTCTGGCAGGTCAAAAGCATCAACAGGTGTCAAAACGTGTGCCAAAGAGACAAGGCTATCTATAACTTTTTCAGGCCAGTGAAGAAGTGAAGAGGTGCGAAATGACAAGACCAAGTTGAAAAAAAGAACCAAGTTAGAGTCGGGTCTCAAAAAGAAGTCGATGAGCGTTAATCATTTGAATTATGCACTGCCAGTCCTAGCTTCAAAGTCCTGTTTTAAAGTTGAGAGTTTATTCCTGCATGGGAAAAACTAAAACAGAGTTTTTTATCAGTCATGAACAAAAATGATTTCAGCATGGATCTACCGTATTTTCCGCTCTATAAGTCGCACCGCTCTATAAGTCACATTGTCCAATTATTGGCAATAAATTGGAAAAATCCATAAACATGTTGCACCGCTCTATAAGTCGCACCTACGTCACCGCTTTTAACACTTAAAAACAATTATTTGTTTGCTAAAAATTATAGCAAATATGTGTCTGAGCTGAACTTTTCCTTAATAAATTAACGTAATTGTGAAATGAGCTGGATTTAAAAATTTGTTTCACTACGTCTGATGAAACAATACGTGTGCATGCAGCGGGCGGAAACCCTGCATTTCTTTAAAATTTCACAAGATAAACACCTAAAAATATATATTTGTTAGCTGACATTATAGTAAAAGTGTGTCTCAGTTTAACTTTTCTTAATAAATTATTAAAATGGTCAAATCAGCTGAATTTAAATAGTTTCGCTACCACGTAAACAACACGAGTGCGCACAGCCACAGACCAGACCCGCTTTGCAGCGAGTGGAAACCCTGCATTTCGTTAAAATTTAGCAAGATAAACACCTAAAAATATATTTGTTAGCTGACATTATTGTAAAAGTGTGTCTCAGTTTAACTTTTCTTAATAAATGCACTTTAACGGTTACAACGACATAAATAAAGTGGCTTTAACATTACTACACGCTCACCCGTCCATAAAGATGACAGAAACAGATATTTATTTTACGTTTTTTATTCAAAACCATTAAATTCCTCGTCCTCTGTGTCGCTGGCAAAAATGAAAAACGGTCATATCTGATCCAAAAATGGGTCTAAAAACATGGGGAAAATCCATAAACATGTCGCACCTCTCTATAAGTCGCAGGGCATGCAAATTAGGCAAAAAGGTGAAGCGGAAAATACGGTATATGGTTAACATTAAAAATGCAAAGCAGAATTGCTGTTTAATGGAAAACAAACTATACTTGATTGGTCTAACAAGTTTGAGTCAGGTCCTCTGGGCAGGTTCTTCTTTGTTGAAATGTTTAGTCTTTTATTTAAAAGACTTATTCAGTCTGAGGAGCTGCAACAAACTCAGTCTTATAAAGAGCACCATCTCATAGAGGAGCAACCAGTTTGCTGCTGACAGACAAAACTAGTTGTTCACATGCAAAAGGAGGACCACCAGCCCAACGACCAGCCCGATGGCCTGTAACTGTCTTTTCATGACACTTGAACTTTGACCTTGTGACCATGGTGACCTCTAACCCCTGCAGTTCTAATGGCCGCGTGCTGAACCGTGATTCAAACAAAGCGCCGAGCGTGATGTAGTGCTTTTTGCCCGTGTGTCTTTGAGTGTGTGCAACGGTCAACAGATAAGTTAAACTGCTGAAGGAAGTGTTTGTGGGGGCACGCAGGGATGAATGCAGGTCAATTCATAGACTGAGAGGGACACAGTTTTAGTTAGTGTAGTGGAAAAGGCGTCTACCATATTTTTCACCCTGTAAGTCACATTTTTTTGCATAATTTGCATGCCCTATGACTTGCAGGTCGGAGTGATATATTTATGGATTTTTTTCCATATTTATAAACCAGTTTTTGGCTGAGCTATGACCGTTTTCATATACAGGTAGTCCCCGATTTACGAGCGCTCTGATCTGCGAGGTTCCAGACTTACGAGCTGCGAATTTTTGGAAAAAACGAAAAAAATACTGAGTTTTCATGTGTTTTTTCACCACAGTTAGTTAGTTAAGCATATAGACACACGTTTCCGATCATTTTTATGCACTCAAAAGTAGTTTTTAGATGAAAATAGAGTGTTTTTAGTCGCGCTAGCGAAAACCGTTCCAATTTACGAGCGAAATTCCGGATTTACGAGAGAAATGGCGGCCGTTCCAAATTACGAGATTTCCGGTTTACGAGCGCCTCGTTGTAACGGATCTCGCTCGTAAATCGGGGACTACCTGTATTTTGACTGAAAAAAATAAATTGAACAGTACCACTTTCAGCCACTTGATGGCAGCAGAGTGGTGGTAGCAGTATGGCATACTGTTGTATCATGTAATAGGTAAACATGGCTATAATGACAAATTAAAAAAGTTCAAGACAAAAACAACTGGACTTTATTATACTTTATACTGTTTTTGTCTTGAACTTTTTTGAATGTACCATGTCCTGGATGACTGAGAATCTTCACCAGCTACTAATGACACAGTTGGCTTGCCATAGTCTGCCACCATCATTCTGCTCGCTGCTTGGAGCAACCATCAAACCAGCTGCACCGTCCCGGCAAAATGCAGCTAATTTGTCTAAGAAAAAGTTCAACTGAGACTCACCTCGGCTATAATTTCGAGCAAACAAATAATTGTTTTAGGTGCTTTTCTTGTTAAATTTCAAAGAAACGAGCAACGTTCCTCCTTCCTTTTTTTCCTCCCTCTGCACGCTCACGGAGCAACAAGGCAGCAAATACTTTTGAAATACAACCGATTTGACCATTAAAGTGCATTTATTACATAAAAATCAGACTGAGACACACATTTACTATAATTTCGAGCAAACAAATAATGTTTAAGTGTTAATCTTGTTAAATTCTTGTTAAAGTCTTCCCGTGCACGCTCCCGCGGCCGCCATTTGGCAGCCCATCGATTTTGGGCACAGCGCAGCCCACATTTCCAGGTTCGGCCCACATTTCCGTGTTGTCAGCGGTGACACGTAACAAATGCGGCATGGCAGTGGTGACACATAATAGATGCGAAGTATACAACGAAGTGACATATTTATGGATTTTTCCACTTTTTTAGACATATTTGGACTGATGTGACTTATAGGGTGATGCGACGGATGCGGAAAAAACGGTATTGTCGAGCTTACCAATAAGCAATAACAACAGGCGGCATATATTAGGTGGAGATAATGGACAATTGTTATTTATTTTTCAAACTCATTTTGGTGTCAAGGATGTCTGCATTGCAGACAGATCTTACAAGCAAGAGTCATTATGGCAAATGAAGACCATTGGCAAATGGATCAACACGAAAGGTTATTGTTCTAAACAATAATAATTTGTTTAGCATGTTGATTAGTCATTTTATACTGGCAATGTGTTGTAAAGTGTTATGTACTGGGGGTGTTTGTTCACTAAAACTACAAGTACCATGTCTGTGTGAAGCAAACTGCTTTCCAATAACATTAAGTTGTGACCACCATCTTGAGGAACACTGAAGCGGTCGATGCAGACAACCCAGTGAGGAACTGAGATGAAAATCATAGATTATTTTTATTTCTCAAATGTTTGTTGCCTATATTTTTAGACATACAAAATCATTATTTTAAACAAAAAGCCAGAAGAAAACTGATAAATGTGTTCTGGATGAGTGAGAATCTATTGCTTCATTACTTGAGCCTTAACCATTACGGTAGCATTGGAATAAAAACAGATGCATTCAGGTCTCTTTTCAGCTTTTATAGTTGTAATCTCTGCTGTATTAAAAACTGCTGAAGCATTCAGTTTTTTGTCATCTGCAGGTATTACAAATACAGATGAGTTAGCCAAACAAACCCTGAGCTTATTTGCTGCCTCAATCCCCATTTCACCTCCCGCATTTACCGTAGACTGCAAATATTAGCATCACATAATATAAGCACATCTGAATTTCTGTACCATTGTAACTCTTATGTCTGTCACATGTCACATTATTTCTGTACCATTGTAACTCTTATGTCTGTCACATGTCACATTATTTCTGTACCATTGTAACTCTTATGTCTGTCACATGTCACATTATTTCTGTACCATTGTAACTCTTATGTCTGTCACATGTCACATTATTTCTGTTACCATTGTAACTCTTATGTCTGTCACATGTCACATTATTTGGAAACTGCCTGTTCCCATATTTTCACTTTGTAAAATATATTTTGTCATAGAAAACAAGGAAAAAGCAGATGCAGGAGAACGACAATAAGATTATTGTTTATGTATGCACAATTTAATGAATTTATTTTTAGTTAAAACATCAGGCCCTTCAAGGTTAAATAATTATCAGACTTTGGTGATATTTACAATTATGCTGTTGTTAAGTAGTTTGTTACTAATACAGAGTAATATTTTCCTTTACAAAATGTTTTCAGAAAACCCACTTCCTGGCAGAAATTTTAGTGGAGTTTCAACAACAACAACAACAACAACAACAACAACAACAACAACAACAACAACAACAACAACAACAACAACAACAACAGAATTGAAAATAACT
>JBBPBX010046680.1:5134-26491 GCA_038048925.1 Garcialebias charrua | reverse complement strand
AAGGATACACAACCAGAATGGAGGATCTCGTTGCTTTATTGAACATTCTGCTCAGTTTGTGACTTTTTGTCAAACGTCAAAGAGAAGAGACCCAGAAAAGGCTGTGGGCAACCAAGCGAAAGGCTCTGGAGAACAGGAGAGTGTTGGAAAACATTAAGATTAGATGATGGGTGACTGTAAGTTAATGCTAATTTGCTATATAAAGTGGGAGCTGAGCATATTCAGGGACCATTCGGGAGAGGACGCTGACGTGATGTCGTGATGTTCACTCCTATCTCCAATAGGCTGGAATGTGTTATGCCCCTTTTCCACCGGTCGGCACGGGTCGGATGTTACGTCATATGTGCGTCGCAGAGACCCCCTTTCATCCTTCCCCACCGGACATTCCGTGCTGCGCCGCGCCAGATTTCTTGAGATTTTTGGTGTGGTTTCAGAGGGGTACTGAGGCGAGCTCACCCGCTCCGGAAGGACGAAGGAGGAGACTCGAGCTGTTTTCACGGAAGCGAGGGAAGCGATCACGGCAGGACTTTACATGAATAACACGGTAAAAACATTTTTTTTTTAATTTTATTTATAGCAAAGATGGGTCTTCAGCTGAACGTGTCCTTAATAAAATCACGTACTGCTCAAAACTGCAGGATTTTAAAAAGTACGATCGCCACGAGCAACGCGCGCGGGCGGCTTTATGTCTTTAAAATGTAGCTCAATGAACAGATATAAAAATATATTTCATAGCTGACTTTATAGTACGAGGGCTCCTGAGCTCAACCACGCTTTAATATTGTCACGTAGTGATCAAATCTGCTGCATTTAAAGTAGGTTCGCTTTGACTTCTTCCAAACCTGTGCGTGCACTACGAAAATAAATTATAAAAATTCGAATAATAATTCAAATAACTCAAACGGGTTACAGTCAGTACATGAACATGTTGTGATTAAAATGAGTTAGTTTGAAAAATATCTGCCATGTGGTTTTTGAGGTATTAGCTGATATGTGTTACAAAGTACAAGGGAGAAAAAGATACGAGCTAGCTTGACACATTTATGTCTATAAAACATTGAATATTTCTTCAAATAACTCAAACAGGTTATAGTTAGTACAAGAACATGTTGTGAATAAAATGAGTTAGTTTGAAAAATATCTGCCATGTGGTTTTTGATATAATTGATGATATGTGATACAAAGTACAAGGGAGAAAAAGATACGAGTTAGCTTGACACATTTATGTCTATAAAACATTGAATATTTCTTCAAATAACCCAAACAGGTTATAGTTAGTACATGAACATGTTGTGATTAAAATGAGTTAGTTTGAAAAATATCTGGCCTTTTGGTTTTTGATATAATTGATGATATGTGATACAAAGTACAAGGGAGAAAAAGATAGGAGCTGCTTGACACATTTATGTCTATAAAACATTGAATATTTCTTCAAATAACTCAAACAGGTTATAGTTAGTACAAGAACATGTTGTGATTTTTATGAGTTAGTTTGAAAAATATCTGCCATGTGGTTTTTGATATAATTGATGATATGTGATACAAAGTACAAGGGAGAAAAAGATACGAGTTAGTTTGACACATTTATGTCTAGAAAACATTGAATATTTTTTCAAATAACCCAAACAGGTTATAGTTAGTACATGAACATGTTGTGATTAAAATGAGTTAGTTTGAAAAATATCTGGCCTTTTGGTTTTTGATATAATTGATGATATGTGATACAAAGTACAAGGGAGAAAAAGATAGGAGCTGCTTGACACATTTATGTCTATAAAACATTGAATATTTCTTCAAATAACTCAAACAGGTTATAGTTAGTACATGAACATGTTGTGATTTTTATGAGTTAGATTGAAAAATATCTGGCCTTTTGGTTTTTGATATAATTGATGATATGTGATACAAAGTACAAGGGAGAAAAAGATACCAGTTAGTTTGACACATTTATGTCTATAAAACATTGAATATTTTTTCAAACAACCCAAACAGGTTATAGTTAGTACATGAACATGTTGTGATTAAAATGAGTTAGTTTGAAAAATATCTGGCCTTTTGGTTTTTGATATAATTGATGATATGTGATACAAAGTACAAGGGAGAAAAAGATAGGAGCTGCTTGACACATTTATGTCTATAAAACATTGAATATTTCTTCAAATAACTCAAACAGGTTATAGTTAGTACATGAACATGTTGTGATTTTTATGAGTTAGTTTGAAAAATATCTGACCTTTTGGTTTTTGATATAATTGATGATATGTGATACAAAGTACAAGGGAGACAAAGATATGAGTTAGCTTGACACATTTATGTCTATAAAACATTGAATAGTTCTTCAAATAACCCAAACAGGTTATAGTTAGTACATGAACATGTTGTGATTAAAATGAGTTAGTTTGAAAAATATCTGGCCTTTTGGTTTTTGATATAATTGATGATATGTGATACAAAGTACAAGGGAGAAAAAGATAGGAGCTGCTTGACACATTTATGTCTATAAAACATTGAATATTTCTTCAAATAACTCAAACAGGTTATAGTTAGTACAAGAACATGTTGTGATTTTTATGAGTTAGTTTGAAAAATATCTGCCATGTGGTTTTTGATATAATTGATGATATGTGATACAAAGTACAAGGGAGAAAAAGATACGAGTTAGTTTGACACATTTATGTCTAGAAAACATTGAATATTTTTTCAAATAACCCAAACAGGTTATAGTTAGTACATGAACATGTTGTGATTAAAATGAGTTAGTTTGAAAAATATCTGGCCTTTTGGTTTTTGATATAATTGATGATATGTGATACAAAGTACAAGGGAGAAAAAGATAGGAGCTGCTTGACACATTTATGTCTATAAAACATTGAATATTTCTTCAAATAACTCAAACAGGTTATAGTTAGTACATGAACATGTTGTGATTTTTATGAGTTAGATTGAAAAATATCTGGCCTTTTGGTTTTTGATATAATTGATGATATGTGATACAAAGTACAAGGGAGAAAAAGATACCAGTTAGTTTGACACATTTATGTCTATAAAACATTGAATATTTTTTCAAACAACCCAAACAGGTTATAGTTAGTACATGAACATGTTGTGATTAAAATGAGTTAGTTTGAAAAATATCTGGCCTTTTGGTTTTTGATATAATTGATGATATGTGATACAAAGTACAAGGGAGAAAAAGATAGGAGCTGCTTGACACATTTATGTCTATAAAACATTGAATATTTCTTCAAATAACTCAAACAGGTTATAGTTAGTACATGAACATGTTGTGATTTTTATGAGTTAGTTTGAAAAATATCTGACCTTTTGGTTTTTGATATAATTGATGATATGTGATACAAAGTACAAGGGAGACAAAGATATGAGTTAGCTTGACACATTTATGTCTATAAAACATTGAATAGTTCTTCAAATAACCCAAACAGGTTATAGTTAGTACATGAACATGTTGTGATTAAAATGAGTTAGTTTGAAAAATATCTGGCCTTTTGGTTTTTGATATAATTGATGATATGTGATACAAAGTACAAGGGAGAAAAAGATAGGAGCTGCTTGACACATTTATGTCTATAAAACATTGAATATTTCTTCAAATAACTCAAACAGGTTATAGTTAGTACATGAACATGTTGTGATTTTTATGAGTTAGTTTGAAAAATATCTGACCTTTTGGTTTTTGATATAATTGATGATATGTGATACAAAGTACAAGGGAGACAAAGATATGAGTTAGCTTGACACATTTATGTCTATAAAACATTGAATATTTCTTCAAATAACCCAAACAGGTTATAGTTAGTACATGAACATGTTGTGATTAAAATGAGTTAGTTTGAAAAATATCTGGCCTTTTGGTTTTTGATATAATTGATGATATGTGATACAAAGTACAAGGGAGAAAAAGATAGGAGCTGCTTGACACATTTATGTCTATAAAACATTGAATATTTCTTCAAATAACTCAAACAGGTTATAGTTAGTACATGAACATGTTGTGATTTTTATGAGTTAGTTTGAAAAATATCTGGCCTTTTGGTTTTTGATATAATTCATGATATGTGATACAAAGTACAAGGGAGAAAAAGATAGGAGCTGCTTGACCCATTTACGTCTATAAAACATTGAATATTTCTTCAAATAACTCAAACAGGTTATAGTTAGTACATGAACATGTTGTGAATAAAATGAGTTAGTTTGAAAAATATCTGCCATGTGGTTTTTGATATAATTGATGATATGTGATACAAAGTACAAGGGAGAAAAAGATAGGAGCTGCTTGACACATTTATGTCTATAAAACATTGAATATTTATTCAAATAACTCAAACAGGTTATAGTTAGTACATGAACAACCTGTGATTACATTCTATTAGTAAAAAAAAAAAAACAGTTTCTGGACTAAATTAACCACATTTTTCTTTTACAGTCACCAGAAGAAAATCACCAGAATTCAACAACCTGTGTCGTCTTCTAGAGGAAGCCGAGAGACACCAGATGGAAATTCGTTACTTCTGTTTGTCACTTCAAACTTTTCCTATTAAACGTTATATTTTCTTAAGTGGTGTTCTGGAACATTCAATTTCCTAAACTTATTTTACAATGTGAAGTGTGTATAGTGTTTAAATCCATACTGGAAGTTAAGAGAACTTTCCATTTGCATTTGACCTTTAAAGAATCATAAGATAAAGATTATTAGAATCTGCTCAACTGTTATTACGTTATAAATTATTTGGTTCTAGGATGAAGTCATACAAAAAAAGTCAAAAACATAAAAGACAAGTTAATTAAAAACTATAAAAAGCATACAAAAATAAATACATATAGGTAACCCTCGAGGTACGACACCTGCGACCTACGGCAACGCGGACTTACAATTTGCCTCTTTGAAAGAATGGCGTCGACATACGACCAAAAAAACGGACTTACGACAGAGTTACATTAGAAGTATGTAATCGAGTTACGGCAAAAAAATGCGTCATTACGGCAAGCAGCAAGGTGGGGGAGGGGTACAGTGCCTTGAGTGTTCATGGCTGATTCATGGTTGAGCACTGGCTAAGCAGTTCCATCTGATCCAGGTTTGAACTTGAGAAAAACATCAGTGTCTACCTACACTTCAGTCAAAGTAAGGACATTTTGTTTCCTTGTTTCCTTTTTCTGCTGCTTCTAGCTTTTTTAGAGTTCATGGACTTTTTCATGCACATGGACTGCACACAAACACAAACACCACATGGACTGCACTGGTTTCAAAAACATGATGGTTGCAACATGTTTCTGATGATTCGGCTGATTTGGTGCATGATTGGTGCATGGGAGTTCCTTATGATTTACTGCATTTTGATGTTAACAGCTGCTGCTCAAAGAGAAGTGTTCATGTTTCATGGTTGACATGTTTTTGCTGCTGCTGGATGCATGGATGAATGCATGGGAGTTCCTTATCATTTGCTGCATTTTGATGTTAACAGCTGCTGCTCAAAGAGAAGTGTTCATGTTTCATGGTTGAACTCATTTGCAGATTATGGCTGAGAACTGTTCAGGAAGAGATTTGTATTTTGTATGCTTTGTCTGTGCTGAAAAAAACATTACTGTACAGTACTTTACCTGTACAGTACATGCTGTACTGGTTTTGTGTGTTTATGGATGAATGTGTGGTATAATGTGTTATCTAAGTGTTTGTAAATAAAGTTCTGTGCATGTTTATGGCACAGGATGTCCGCTTGTTCATTCTCATGCCGTTAAATGTGTGTGCGGCGCTCCGTTAGCGGTATAGCCTCGACCTACGTCAGAAATGCGGACCTACGACAGGCACGTGTTTTTGGTCCGCGAGATACGACAGAATCGACCTAAGTCACACCCGTAGGTCCGGATCCCTGACGTAACTCGAGGGTTCCCTGTACCAGTCTTACTGCAGGTGTGTTAAAATGCCATAAAATATAAGTGTAATAATAATATAAGTGTTAAAAGCCAAGGAATAAATGTGTCTTTTTAAATAAGATTTAAAAAGTTTTGAGGACTGTCAGCAGCAACTGCTCAGCTGATCTGAGAACGGGGAGGGCAGGAAGGTTGAAGCAGCTCAGACAAATATGGTTTTGCAACTTTATCAAGCACCTTGTGCATAACTAAATAATAAAATATGTTTTTAATACATCTTTATTGTAAAAATACTAAATTGGAAAATACATGGGTTTAAAGAAGGCAACAAGGTAGGATTATGAATTGGGTTTAAAGATTACAGCTCATGAGGTACTCATTATAGCATGACATCTCTTTCACAACATTCTGTCAAAGCCTTTATTGTGTTCTTCTTCTAGTGGTGGCTACTAGTAAATAGCTTGAGGGAACACTACTGCCACCATGTGGTAAGACGAGTAGGATTCTGGACCCCGCCCACAGAAGGGGTACAAAAAAGCTGTGGAAACAGAATATAGATGTGACCCGACCCGAACTGAGCCGATCTGAGCCGATCCAACCCGAGCCGAGCCGAGCCGAGCGGTGGAAAAGAGGCATTAGTCTTGGCAATGCCACTTCCCAGACAGTCGGTGTCTCCTGTGGTGTCCCTCAAGGGTCAGTTCTGGGGCCCCTGCTGTTTTCCCTTTACATGCTGCCTTTAGGTCAAATTATTAATCAGTTCAACATTTCTTTTCACTGCTATGCCAACGACACACAGCTTTACATCAGGACTGGCACATCCTCATCATCTCCATCTTCACTCACTGCCCTCTCTACCTGCCTGGAGGAAATAAGGGCATGGATGAATCAGAACTTTCTTCAATAGACCTTTTACCAGTTGACGTCATCGCGCATGCGCACTCGCATTTTTCCAGAATTTTCGGGAAGTCGGGGGGTGCGCGTCTAGTGTTGTCATTACTGCCAACGCTCGCGGTGGGGAAATATGACTTTTATTTTGTTTAGAATTGTTCCAGGCAACGTAAACGAGTAAAAGAAAAAGGTGAGACTTGGTGGATATACAACACGTTTTACAACGTCCCTCTAGGAAAGTCGAGTAAAGCGACTAAAAGAAGGAAGATGTGGAGGAAGATGTGGCTTCAAGCGCTTCGCCGGCAGGACTTCACCCCGACACAAAACAGCAACGTGTGTAATCATCATTTTTTTATCTGGCATGGCCATTAATGGTCCAAACTCCGTGGATTACGTTCCAACATTACATCTTGGATATGGGAAACAGACAAAACAGAGAACAACCTCCCGCAGCAGAATGCTACTGGACAGTTGCTAAGCTAGCAGCCAGCTAGTTCTACGAGACCTCGCTGTACCTGTCCACTGCTGTGTTGAAGTTTCAACCTGTTTCAACCTGCGACATGCAAAGAGATTCTTCCTTCAACCCCACTGAAGAACAGGTGAGTAAAATGTCAAACATGCAGCTCTGTAAAAATGAACAGACCACTGCACTGTTAGCCTGTAATCATTTGAAGTCTTTCTGCGTTGAAAAAATATACAGTATAGTTTCCACAAGACAAACATGTTTTATTAACATTATTTGAGGTCTAACAGCACTGCATCTTTGAAAACATTTCAGCCATTTCTCTGTTTCTGTAAGTTATTCGCACAGTTTTGCTGGGAGCATCGGTGAAATGCTGTCACAGAAAAAAAAAGCAATCCTGTCATCAATGTGTATAAGCATACAGTTTAACTATACACAAGACTGTTTTGTTTATTGTCAAATATGAATTAATACTTTGTTTTACAGCAGCAACTGGCCAACAACTCCTTGCTGACAAAGGGTTTGATGTCGTCAGAGGTGGAAAAAGGGAAGCTAGTCTGTTCAACCCCCCTGAAGAAATAACAGGTGAATAAAATAGCATCAAACACTGTGCAGCTCTATAAAAATGAACAGACCACTGCACTGTTAGCTGTTATCATTTGAACTCTTTCTGGGTTGGAAAAATATACATTAGTAGTTTCCACAAGACAAACATGTTTTATTAACATTATTTGAGGTCTGACTTTAAAAACATTTCAGCCATTTCTCTGTTTCTGTAAGTTATTCGCACAGTTTTGCTGGGAGCATCGGTGACATGTCACAGAAAAAAAAGCAATCCTGTCATCAATGTGTATAAGCATACAGTTTAAATATAAACAAGACTGTTTTGTTTATTGTCAAATATGAATTAATACTTTGTTTTACAGCAGCAACTGGCCAACAACTCCTTGCTGACAAAGGGTTTGATGTCAAGTCAGAGGTGGTTTATTACAGTAATTGATTACTGAAATAGTGTACACATCCCAAAACAGACATTGATTGTAGTACATTAAATTTAGAAATGAACACACCAACCTTTAAAAATAAAGAAACTGTGCTCTAATTTGACTTTTAGTGAAGTGGAACTTTTGTTTAGTTAAATTTTTTAATCTGTTAATACACAAATGCTGTTTTAGTCACATAAAAAAAAAAACATAAACATTACACTGTCTAAAGTCTCCAAGTTGTCAGAGAAGGCATCATTAAAAAAATATTAGCAGGTTACTGTCTGTCCTAGGCTGCTGTCCTTGACAAGTGAAATGACAAACACATCTTCTGGTATGTGTTGTTTCTGTTTGTGACTTATATAAATAATGTGTGTGCTTGTGAGACATTTAAAGATGTTTTGAACTTCTGGCAGGTCTCTCTGATGGCGTGGAGACTGGACAGGGCCCGCGGTCGTCAGCTACTTCATCTGCCGGAGGGTCTGGATCGAGAAACCACAGCCAGGGGCTTTGAGCATACCTCAAAAGAAAAAAACATGAAGTTTTAAATTCTAGACAAAATAAAGGAATTAAAGAAACATACAGATAAGTGTTAGTGGTTTTTAAAGTTTACTACTACAACCTGCAAAAGGCAACAATGGCTCCACGCTCAAAATGTCCTTGTGAAGACCAGCCAGCAGTGATGGTGGGCTCATCAGGATGTCGTGGGTTCAAAATGCAGGCTGTTCAGCGTTCTCCTGGAAAACTTCTGGATGCCGATGTCATGCCTATAATGACACCAACATGAAAAATATGGTTTATATCTAACACATATTAGCAAATCTGTTTGTAGAAGTGTTTTTTTAAAAATGTCCAAGAACTATTCCAGATCTTACAATTGTAGAAAACATTTAAAACCGTGCATATGTCATTGCATTTATTTCTTATCTAGTGCCACTAGAAAACAACAATAATTAACACAATAAAATAAACTACAATTGTAAAATGTTGAATAGTTTTTTGACTGGAATAAGACAAAATAAGTGATATTGTATTATTCCAGTTGTTGGTGAAGTTTGACTGAAAGTCACCTTTCTGGGTATTTGTGTTATAAGCGTAATATGAAATTTCTTCAGGAACACTGATTAAACTCACTTTAAAACTTGCAGCTCATCCAAGTAGCAGGTGCAGTTCGTTTTTGGGCTGGTCCCTTCCATGTACAACTGGGTGCAGGTTGGTTTAGAATGTATTTCCAGCATGGTTGCAGCCACCTCGTTGTCTGCAAAAACAAACACAAACACAATATATAACCATATTGTGTGTGTCATTATGGAATTCACATGCAAAATATATTGTTTTTAATATATTTAAGATTTTCACACATTTTACGTCTAATAAAGTGTAAGCTGTATAAACAGTGTGTCAAAAGTAAATACGTTCTCAAAGATAATTAAATTTTCCCAGGAAAGCTAATAAATGTATCTCTTGGGATAGTTATTATTTTTCACATCACAACATCACCAATTGTCTCAGGTTGTATTTAAGACATAGTTTACAGAAATCAAATAAGAAATAAGGACGCTGTGAACATTTGTGTGACTCAAACGTCATGTTTTTGTTTACATACTGTGCTAATACTGACGGCTCTTATGAAGACATGGCGCTAGTTATAGCAGCTAACAGAAGATGTTAAACCTGTAACAATAACCAAATCAGTCTAAATATCAGAAGTATTGGCGTGAGAAATTTAAAACATTTATTTCTGACGCTTGGATAATACAGGTTGTTGACAACGACACACAACGACTCACCCTGCTGGACATTCGCAAAAAAGCCTGAAGGAGTTCCCCATTTTCCATCAGCGCACACAATTACCTCCTCTCGTATCCGCGGCACAATGTTCAGGCATTTTGACCAGTTGTTGTCCACTATTTTAAGAAAACAAGCTTCTAAATTACAACTCTCTATCATTACGAAGCTGCTCGGCTCCTTCCTACCCCCCTGCATCCGGTTTCGGCTTTTTGCTGTCCAATCAGAACGCTCGTTTCAGGCAAGCTTTGCGTGATGACGTCAACTGGTAAAAGGTCTATTAAACTGCTCCAAGACTGAGGTCATACTGATTGGCACCCCTCACCAGATACAAACATCAACTTTAACAACAATCTCCTTCTCTGGACAAGACATCCCCCTCTCCACCTCTGTTACAAATCTTGGAATAAAAATGGACTCTCATCTTACATTTGAAAATCACATTAAGCATCTGTTTAAAACCTGCTTCTTCCATCTTCGAAACATCTCCAGACTTCGCCCATCTCTGACTTTTTCTGATGCTGAGAAACTCGTCCATGCCTTTGTCTCCTCCAGGCTCGACTACTGCAACTCCCTGTTTATTGGAATCCCTGGCAAAAACCTTCAGAAGCTTCAATATATTCAAAACAGTACAGCAAGGATTTTATTGAGAGCTCGTAAATTTGAACATATTACACCCATTCTCCATCACCTCCATTGGCTTCTTGTCACCTACAGAATTCAGTACAAAACTGCTCTCATTACACACCAATGCTTACATGAAACTTCACCTGACTATGTAAAGGACCAAAGGTGGGCGCATGAACGCTAGAGACCGCTAAAGCGCTATTCCGCTTACAGTGGACCTAAACTTTTTGTCAGCGTTTTTGTGAATTGACTAACTTTTATAATTCATAAGCGGATTTGTGCTATTTTTATTTAAAATGCAGTACCGCTAATAACTAATTATCTATCAGTAAAAACCAATAAACTTATTTACAAGCTCTTATGCTGCTTGTTTTTTACCTTTTTCCCCACCGTAAGAGCAGAGAGGAGGAAGGGTTGGAGGGGGGAGGGAGGGTTGGAGGGGGGGGGGGGCAGAGCTGAGAACAGACTCGGCTCTACCATGTAGGTAAATGCCTGGGGGTCCCATTTCAGCAGTGGCCCCGGCCCCGCCTCGCCCCGTGCAGTCACCTACATCACTAACATTGCTCATGCTTGTTAATGTACATTTAACATAAAAATAATTATAGTTACGATGAAAACGATCATTAAATATACGCAATAAAAAAACGGTCGATTTCTTTATCCCCCTACTAAAAATGGACTATTCCATCTTCCGGGTCATAGTTGAACTCAGGGGCTAATTCTGTAGCTGGCTGCGCTCGGTGTCTTCATAAATCCTTAAAGAACCCCGCTGTTTCAAGCCAAATTAACGTGGCCGGATGATTTTAAGGTGTGTTTTGTGTCGACCATTCGACGGTGAGTCGTTATTTTTATGTATTTTAGTTACTTTTCATTAAATCTGTTGACTACCTATAGACGCTAACTGTGTCTGCCGGTTGGTTGTGCTGGGTTACTAATGGAAATCCTTAGAGAACCCAGCTGTTTCAAGCCAAATTAACGTGGCCGGATGATTTTAAGGTGTGTTTTGTGTCGACCATTCGACGGTGAGTCGTTATTTTTATGTATTTTAGTTACTTTTCATTAAATCTGTTGACTACCTATAGACGCTAACTGTGTCTGCCGGTTGGTTGTGCTGGGTTACTAATGGAAATCCTTAGAGAACCCAGCTGTTTCAAGCCAAATTAACGTGGCCGGAGTATTTTATTGTGCGTTTTGTGTCGACCATTCGACGGCGAGTCGTTAGTTTTATGTATTTGGGTTACTTTCATGTATAAATGCGGTGGCGACACACCCGTGTATTTGAGATTTAAACGTGGTTTTAGGGATTAAAAGATCATTCTATTTTTTGTTAATTTCGTGGCCGAATAGAATATATGTACGTAAAGTATTAAATAAATCCTTTGATTTTTGTAATTTCATCCTTTTAGGATCATTTTTGTTACTTTTCAGTTGGCAGTGTAGTGCAAATATTGATAACGCTGCCGGCTATATATAAATATATATATATATAATATATAAATATATAAATAGCGGATTAGATTAGCTTCCCCTAATTTTCATAAGACATTTGTGCTTTTGAAATTGTGGACCTAAAAAAATTAATAAGCGTTTTAGAAATTGTGGAACAAATTTTTTAATTAGCGGTGCCCAGCTTTGGTCACCAAGATCGTTGTTTTAAGTGCTCTAAAACGGCATGGTATGGTATGGTAAGATAACCAATCAATTGTGTCTGTCCATGGCAACATTCTCAAAAAGAGCAGACATGTTTGAAGAGTAGTAACAACCAAAAGTTGTACTGAAAAAAGTCCTGAATTAGGAGTAGCAGAAGGGTCTGGTTGTCACATGTCTACATTTTATGTCTACTCTATTACAGTATATGTGGGAGATTGACAAGTCAAAAAGACCCTTAAAGTTTTGAAGAGAACACTGATCTCAGATACAATGAGTCAATGGGAATTTGGCGGAGCACAATCTGCACTTTGGGGGGATTTGAGAGAAAATCAGAAGTCTTATAACATTCTGAGACAACGTGTACTAAGACAAAAATATCTATGCTGCATAAACTGTATTCAAGATTTAGAATCTGTTGGAAGTTAAAATAGTTTTTGGCGAAAATTTGCCCAAAAGAAGTTTGATTATGTCCCACTACAGATAGAAAATTTTGTGATAAGAGCATTCGTCCTCCATGTAAGAGTTGGGCGTTCGATTTCACCAGCAGTCACATGCTGAAGTGTCCCTGGGTAAGACACTGAACCCCTCACTGCCTCCAATGTGTGTCCCATCGGTATATGAATGTGATAAAGCTTGGATTATTCTTTGTATAGATCTAGTAGAGTGCTGTTTGAATTGGTAAATGAGGACATAGATTGTGTTGTAAAATATGTAAGTAAGTTTTTTGTAAGTAACTTAAGTCAAAGTCAAAGTCAACTTTATTGTCAAAACTGCAATATGTACAGGACATACACAGGATTGAAATTGCATTTCTCTCAGTCCCTCGGTGCTTAAAGCTCCACTGACATCATCTTTTAACTTTCCATAAAATGGCACAACATATATATATATTAAGATTGACCTCTGATCGTTTTTGCTAAAACAATGTTAAATTAATTAAAATTCCTCTCAAAAATAGTTTAAAATTAGCGCCTTTTTTTTACATGATAAATACTATTTTCCCGTCGCGCGATTATGACGTCAGACACAGACGAAGATGCAAACGCATCCGTCCGATTTAGCCATTTAAAACTTTATGTTTCAGAGAAGCCAAAGTTATTTCGAGTAAACAGCAGGTTATAATTTTTTTTCAGTTCTTGGCATAAACCAACACAGACATGTTCCCGTTTTTAGTGTTTTACATGCTTTATATTAGTAGCTGTATTATGATGCGAAGCCACGGAGCTCCCAGGCGGGAGCTGAAACAGCTGCCGTAATCAGAGCGCACAACCCGGCATGAAAAAGAAAAACACACCGCTGGCTGAAGCCCTGAGCTCGATGGAATGTCCGGCGTAAAACTAACTTGACCGCGGTTTAATGTGACGCAGATGTGTTTATATAGCTCTGCAAACATTGAACGTTGTTGTCTTGCGGTGTTGAGTGTAAAATATTTCCGTGACACAACGCACATGTTACGATGAAAAGTCGGCTAGCTGCTAGCATGCACTCACCAGTGTTGTCCGAATCGATCTTGCGACAGGAACAAGCGTCCAGCTCCATGTAAACAATCCATCTTGCAACAGGAACAAGCGTCCAGCTCCATGTAAACAATCCATCTTGCGAAAGAAACAAGCGTCCAGCTCCATGTAAACAATCCATGAACAAACGACCCGCTCTTTCCAAACGATGTCAAAACAAACCCAACAGAGTACTCAGTCAGCCCCTCACGCTTGTAGCTGCCTGCAAACTATGAACTGGATTTCCTGAATGTGAGGCGGGTCTTGTTACTCTGGGTTCATGAGACACGCCTCCGTTCAGGAAATCCATTCCATAGTTTGAAGCCAACGTGCATCATGGGTTGGATCGATACGTAAACAAGGCTGGTATCGGTATGTGCCATGAGCATTGGTTCCGCTTCTGCTCGGAGGGCGGGCCAGGGTCCATCTTACACGGGCACGGGCCCGTGAGTAGAACCGCCACAGACTTTGGCTTCTCTGAAGACAAACCGCTAAAATATAACGTTTTAAATGGCTAAATTGGACGGATGCCTTTGCATCTTCGTCCATTGTATCAATGTGCGCAGTTGACGGAGTCTGTGTCTGACGTCATAATCGCGCGACGGGAAAATCCATATTTATCATGTAAAAAAAAAGGCGCTAATTTTAAACTATTTTTGAGAGGAATTTTAATTAATTTAACATTGTTTTAGCAAAAACGATCAGAGGTCAATCTTAATATATATATATATGTTGTGCCATTTTATGGAAAGTTAAAAGATGATGTCAGTGGAGCTTTAAGTATCTTAATAAGATAGAAAGGTGCTATATAAGTACAATACATTTACCATTTTAAACTGTGATTGTTTAAAAACTGGGCGGCCGTGGCACAGTGGTAATGGCAGTCGACCCCCAATCGGAAGGTCGGAGGTTCGAGTCTCGCATCCGCCCACCATGTGTCGTTGTGTCCCTGGGCAAGACACTTAACCCCGAGTTGCTCCCGGTAGGTCTGGATAGCACCCTACAACGCAGGCTACCACTAACGGTGTATGAATGTGTGTATGAATGGGTAGATGGCTCGTATTGTAAAGCGCTTTGGGGCTCCTCAGAGGGGGCTGGACGGCGCTATATAAATAAGCTCCATTTACCATTTACCAAAAACTAGAAGTTATAAAAATGTCTGTTAAGTTGCAAAATCCAAATTTCCAGGACTCAATATAATGTAATTGTTTCTACTGTAAAAGGGCCTGATTTAGAGGTGGGGGTAGGGCGTGGTATTGTACTCTATTAATCCCCAGTGGGGAATTTCTCACCTGTTTTGCCAAAGTGCCATCATTTGTGCAAAGTTTGCATAATTTTTTGTGAAATTTGTTTATCACATGTCATAGCACATTTCAGTCCACTTTCACATACCATACAGTTTGATGTATTTTGTTGTCTGGGTTTTTCCAAACCTTTAAAAAGAGTCGTGATTTAAAAAAAAATAAAAATAAAAAGGAATAAAATCAGAATAGACAATTACAAATTAAGGTGCTTCAGAGTGCTTAAAAACTGGCCTCTTCAGTTATCCCTCTGCTAAACATACTCCTAGAGCCTGTAACACAGGGGCGCCCAATACGTATATTGCGATCTACTGGTAGATTGCAAAGGCAATATCAATAGATCGCACAGCGAAATAGACGTCAGACTTTTTTTTTTAGCCAGCCTAGTAATCCATCTTCACTACATCACTTGATTGACATACATGTTAGCCAATCTGAGACAGACCTTTTCTGACACATAGGTCACCACACATGCACAAACAACGGCGTCCATGACAGACACATGCACAGGACAGCCAAACAGAGACCGGATCTTTCCTGGCACATCGGCCATCATGCATGTGCATTCAACTGCGTTAAAAACAAATGAGTTGACTCGTAATAGCCTCCAGTTTATATCTAAACTCAAGAAAGTATGTAAAATGAGTTGGGGGGAGCTGGATCAAGTAAGACGCAAAAAAATCTTCCATTTCAGAGTCAGAGTCAGAGAGTCTTTATTGTCATTTGCACCGCATGTGGTACATGTGATGAAAACGAGATTATGTACACGGGGTCCCAGTTACATCCAACAACAAATGCAAGAGAAAAACAGTAATAACATCTAGAATTAACTAAGAAAAACATCAACTAGTAATACACTAAGCCTAATATAGTGGAAATAAACAGCAGCACGAACATGAGTTTGTATGAGCAGATGGTCACAGATGAACACAGCAACAAGAAAACAGATCAGCATCAGCATGATGTGATATTTTGCAGTGTTTATTTTTTATTTTATTTTTATTTATTTATTCATGAGTCTAACAGCCTCAGGGTAGAAGCTGTTCCTCAGTCTAGTGGTTCTACATTTGATGCTCCTCAACCTCCGTCCTGAGGGGAGTGGGACAAAGAGTGAGTGTGCTGGGTGAGTGAGGTCTTTCATGATGCAGGTGGCTCTTTTCCTGCATTGCCATATGGAATGGGAGGGGAGGACTTTTTTTTTTTACGATGTCATATTCAAAGTGCATTTCACCGGAGCAACATTTTCGGACTATATTCATAAATACTACAGCACTGACTTTCTTCTGAAAAGCGAGCTGAGACAGAAAACAGTAAAGGAACTAAAAATCCCACTTTTCTGGACAGCTGTCATTTTTCTTACAGCTGACCAGCAGTGAAGCATCATTCAGGGAGAGTCACTTTAATAATTTGCTGGTGAAGATTCTCAGTCGTCCAGGACATGATGAAATCAAAAAAGGCGTTCAATACAGGATCAACTGGACTTTATTTGTTGCAGAAAACGTTTCGACTTCTGTCCAGAAGAAGAATTGAAAAAGACTTCTGGACAGAAGTCGAAACGTTTTCTGCAACAAATAAAGTCCAGTTGATCCTGTATTGAACGCCTTTTTTGACTTTAATAATTGATAGCACAAGAAGTCTTTTCAAGAAAGAGAGATGTTATTTGTTGAAGCAGCTGAATTGTTAGTTCAGAGACTTTAAAAACAAACCAGAAATATTATCTTCATCAAATCTCTCCAGGTATCCAGAAATACGGTCACAGTTAAAAGCAGCTGCTGACAGGGCTGAAGTTTAAAATTTGTTCTCAATTTCTCATGTGATTTTAAAACATTCAGTTATTCTTGTTGTTTTCAGTTCCTTTGTGTGATGAAGAAAAAGTTATTGCTGGGTTTTGTTTATTATTTTGTACGCGGACAGTAAATATAAATTGTAATTGTGCTTTTTAGTTTTTTAAACAAACTTCTGGGTCTTGTCATTTATGTTGCGTCCACAGCGAGCTGGAATGTGTTCATTCATTCAACCTTTATTTATCCGGGTTAGTCTCAATGAGTCACAAACTCGCATTATGGTGACTATCTGTGAGCAGCAGTATGGTTTCATGCCAAGAAAGAGCACCACAGATGCCATCTTTGCTTTGAGGATGTTGATAGATTAGTTCATAAGGTTGATTTTTATTGTCATACTAATAATTTATTTATTTATTCTAATTTTATTAAATTCCAAGATTTGATAGAGTTTCAAACTGCACAATTTATGTATAAAGTTAGAAACAAACTATTACCAGAAAATATACAAAATTTATTTACTGACAAAGTCGGGAGATATGACTATAGAGAAAACCTGAATTTCAGAACTTTGAAGGTGAGAACAACAATGAAAAGAATGTGCATTTCGGTCATTGGAGTGAGGATTTGGAATAAACTCACCAAAGAGTTGAAGCAAAGTCCAAGCATGAGGTATTTTAAGAAAAGACTAAAAATGATTATTATTCAAAAGTATAAGGATGATCAAGGGTGAGAAATTGGATGGTAATGATAGAACTGAGGATGATTTGGACAATTGGGTGCTGATCTGTGTATATGTGTGTAAATATATGTGGATGTGTAAATAAGGACATGTTATCTATGTATTTATGCAGGTAGATGTGTATGTATATCTACATGAGTATGTACTGTATATGTAGATACTTTCATCTAGTCCAGAAAATACTGTTAGTTTTTTTTATTTTTATTATTAAAATTAATATTACTTCTTTTTTTTCTGGAAGGGATACAGGCAACAGGAAGACTATTTATCCTATGAATTATTGAATGGATAAGGGGTATGATAATATAAGTTCAACTTCATCATACTCCTTTTCAGACTCACAGTCACCATTAGAGGAAAGGAAAAGAAAAAAATGTATATTAGCATATAAAAATTGGGTATGTTTATTTGATATTAAGATTGTATCTATACTTGGAAACATGAAAGTATTCAGTATTATGTTTTGTGGTGAAATGTCTGTCTGAAATAAAATTTATCATCATCATCATCATCATAGAGATGTACAGAGAGGGTCAGAAAGAACTGCATTGTGTTTGTGGATTTAGAAAAAGCATATGACAGGGTGCCAAGAGAGGAGGTGTGGTATTTTTTGAGGAAATCTGTAGTGGCAGAAAAGTATGTTAGACTGGTACAAGACATGTATGAGGACAGCAGGACAGTGGTGAGATGTGCTGTGGGAGTGACAGATAGCTTCAAGGTGGAGGTGGGATTGCATCAAGGATCGGCTCTGAGCCCCTTCTTGTTTGCTCTGGTGATGGACCGACTAACAGATGAGGTCAGGCAGGAATCCCCATGGACTATGATGTTTGCAGATGACATTGTGATATGTGGTGAGAACAGGTGGAAGAGAACTTGGAGAGGTGGAGGTATTCACTTGAAAGAAGAGGAATGAAAGTCAGCCGTAGTAAGACAGAGTACATGTGTGTGAATGAGAGGGAGGCCAGTGGAACAGTGAGGCTACAAGGAGCAGAGGTCACAAAGGTGCAGGACTTCAAGTACTTGGGGTCCACTGTCCAGGAAAATGGGGAATGTGGTAAAGAGGTGAAGAAGAGAGTCCAGGCAGGATGGAGTGGATGGAGAAAAGTTTCAGGAGTGATTTGTGACAAAAAGGTGTCAGCAAAGGTCAAAGGAAAAGTTTACAAGACAGTGGTGAGACCAGCTATGTTGTATGGTCTGGAGACAGTGTCATTGACAAAAAGACAGGAGAAAGAACTGGAAGTAGCAGAAATGAAGATGCTGAGGTTCTCCTTAGGAGTGACAAGGATGGATAAGATCAGGAATGAGATCATCAGAGGTACAGCACATGTTGAACAACTGGGAGATAAAGTTAGGGAGGCCAGACTGAGATGGTTTGGACATGTCCAGAGGAGGGACAGTGGGTATATTGGTAGAAGGATGTTAGAAATGCAGCTGCCAGGAAAAAGACAAAGAGGGAGGCCAAAGAGGAGATATATGGATGCAGTTAGAGAGGACATGAGTGAGGACAGAGTGAGGTGGAGGAGGATGACTCGCTGTGGCGACCCCTGAAGAGGGAAAAGCGGAAAGAAAAAGAAGTCTCAATGAGTCACGAGGACTCTTTTACAAGAGACATGTTTTAGACAGACAACATATAAAGTTCAGACAACAATAAACTACAGTAAAATGCAATTAAAAGAAAAGTGTTATAAAACAATAAATCAAGGGGCCATATAAAACATGGTTAAATACTAAAAACAAGAACGTAAACCATGTAAAGCATACTTAATATGTTAATAAATAACTACATGCTTTGTATTTTTAGAGTAGGTAGATCACTTGGACATGGTCATTTTAAAAGTAGCTCGCGTGCCGAAAAAATGTGGGCACCCCTGGTGTAACATACACAACATGGTGGTGCTCCATCAATGGGTATTCAAATCTCAATGGGTTGCAAACATCTTTGCTGTAAACCCCCTCAGCTTAGAAAACACAACTTTAAGCTAATGGTAACCCCTCTTAACCCACCAACAATAGTAATTTCACTTCATTCACAGGAAACTGGACACCCTCCAGACACACACACACACACACACACACACATTGTCGTAGCCTTTCCGATGTTGTGCGTCTCCACAGAAAAGCTACTTAAACACACCAGCCAATTATGAAAGAGATTAATTGTTTAGGGTGTGTGTTGCTCAGTTATTTACATACAGGAAATGTTTCAGGAACGCACACACTCACACACCTAAAACTCCTGCTCACAGGTTCACACACTTTCCAACTCGACTGCAGGATTAAACATTCAGAAATAGGCGTGAACAAAAGCCACAGTTGAAACGGTGGACATGCGTGTGTTTAAGTGTGATTGAGTGTGTGGTATAAGAATATGTGTGTATGCATATTTAATGTAATTTTTTGTGTGTTGGCATTACTGTATTCCAGCCAGCCAGCTTAATCCTACCCCCCACCCCTTCCTTGAGTTTAGTCACAACTAAAACAGGTAATATACACTGTGTCCTGCTAAACGTAGCCTGCATGCAAAACCAAGCCCTGCAGATGTGCTTTTTGAGTGCTTACAGCTATTTTGGAGAAGAATGCTATGGCTAAATGAGAGGGAACATCGCACAAGTGCAGGTGCCACCAACAGTTTTGGTTGCTGTCCAATTTGGTGGCGTATTTCTCAGCTCCACTGTTTGTGTGTGTGTGTGTCTGTTTCCTTCTATGTGTGACATGACCTAGCTGTGGTTAAAAGCAGGAGTTGTAAGTAGAGTTAATAAAGGCTTCTGGAGCAGTGTCTTCCTCTGCTGGTGGTTTCACCCCTCCCCCCAACTTCACCACCCACCCTCTTCTGCTTCCATAGTTTGTGCATGTGTGTGACAGGAAGAAACACATCCACACCTGATCACTGGTTTAGAGCCACAAAAAAAACTCTCTTTCTCAGTTTTTTTGATTTTGTTCCTCTCACCAGCTCCGGTTCAGTTTTTATTTTTTCAGGTTATTTAGTTGTTGTTTGCTTTGGTCCATTTCTTCATCTGGCGTCAACGATTTTTGCTTAAGTGTTTTCACAAATCGACAACATAGACTTTGGGGTTTGATAAGTAAAGTGCATGTCGTAACAGATAAATCAAAGTCAAAGTCAACTTTATTGTCAGATCTGCAATATGTACAGTGCAGGACATACACAGGACCGAAATTGCGTTTCTCTCAGTCCCTCGGTGCAACAGTAAACATCTAAACATTGAAACACTGAAACATATAATAATAGACATAAGCATAAAATAGTAAAACTAACACTGTCCTGAGTTTTTTTTGCATAGTGGTATAAAAAAAGAGTATAAAAAGTATAACTAAAATAAACTAAAGGTTTCTAGCATTGACATTTGCAAAGTGGCAAAGCAGCGTATGAGTCAATGTACACAGTATATGTATGAGGTAGTAGTTGATGTTGTTATAGAGGCAAAAAGTGGCATATGCAGTAAGGCACATTGGGCATCCCTAAATAAGACCGTTCAGAGCACACTGTATATGTACCAGCAGTGGTGTAGATATTAGAGTAGTGTAAATGTAAACAGTAGTAATTACATGTAAGCAGTAGTAATAAAAGTAAACAGTATTAATAAATGTAAACAGAGAATGTAAACAGTATTATGATTATAGGCAGTGATGTAATACAGACATTAGTGCAAGTATGAGAAGTAGTGCAAACTGTATGAGCACATGACCGAGAGTTTAGTGAAAACCCGTTTGGTGACACAGAGTCTAGTGTTAAA
>JBBPBX010046679.1:5294-26491 GCA_038048925.1 Garcialebias charrua | reverse complement strand
ATTTCCTAGCGGTGAGGTTAAGTGTGGTAACCACTTTTGGAATATTGTTTACAGGGCTCACTCTGTGGGTTGCAACGACAGCTAAGACAGGCTCCCCTGAAGTTGTTCACGACAATGTCAACAGATCTTGTGATGAGGACCCTAACTTCCTGCTCAGCAGAGGGGAAGATGGAACAGAGGTTGCAGAGGTTCAGATTCAGGTACACCCAGACTCTGACATTAGCAGATCAAAGAGATCCATGATAGTTAATTTCCTACAGTTTAACTTCACAGTTGGGGTGACTGCATCTGTTAAATTTGACCTTTGCTCTGTGATGTACTGTGGTGCGAGGCAGGAGTCATTTATTTGGGCAGTGAAGTATATTTGTGTGACTTATGGGCATGACATGAATTGCGGGGACTGGAATAATGTGTTGTGTAATTCAGGGCCTGCTGATTGGGGTTACAGACCAGAAAAAGCGAGAAGAGGGAAGTATCCGTTACAGGAACGCTTGTCAATCATACAAGATCATACTAAAAGCACCAGGTGTCTAGCACAAAATACATGTAATTCTTTGATTTTGACTTTAAAGAATCCTCAGAGGCAGGATAGTGACACTTATATACTGGGAGTTCATGTTTCTGGCAAAGATCCAACGAGTCCGTTCAGGATAAATGTGGTTCAGAGGGAGGAAAGTCAGATTGAATCAGATCAAGAGGTGTCTTATATGACAGATGTGACATATGAAGAAAAGTTGGCTTTGGAGACAGGTTTCACACAGCAAAATTACTGGATAGAGTATGTTGAAAATGCAGCAGAACAAGTGAAGTATAAGGATTGCGTTGTTTGTGCGAAGGCCAGGCCAGCGTTATTAATGATGACATCACCTCTTTCAAATGATTCATGTTTTCACTGCATGTTGGAACTACATATGAAGGAGAATCCCACTGATAGTTGCAAAGGTTTGGAGAAATATTTTCCCATGGCCCCAAGAGATGCAATCCCACCTGTTTTCACTCCAGTGAGAAACTCTTACACTTGTCTGGTTAGGAAAATACAGGGAGGTATATCTGTAGGTGATATTGATTCAAGTTGGTGTAAGTTGAATGTGGATGTTTCAGCTTGGACAAACATGACGAGATTATCTGTAGCACGTGCAGATGTTTACTGGTTTTGTGGTGGTAGAACTCTAAGAAATACGTTGTCTTCAAGATGGTCAGGAATCTGTACACTCGTTTCTTTAATTTCTCCAATTAAGATGGTGAATTTAACAGGACAGGATTTGGAAACTTTCAGGAGCAGTACACATGTTATTGGTGAGTTTGAGAGGAGAAAACGTGACTTTGATCTGTATGTAGATTCTCCAGCATATATTAACGCTATCGGAGTCCCGCAAGGAGTCCCGGATGAATACAAATTAGTTGATCCTATTGCAGCTGGTTTTGAGTCTATGATTCCAACTATAACTGTAAATAAAAACGTAGCCAGGATTAATTACATTCATTTTAATGTTCAGAGGCTGAATAATTTGACAAGAGATGCACTTGAGGGCGCACATCAGCAGCTAGCAGCAACATCACTGATGGCCTATCAAACGAGATTAGCTGTGGACTTTCTTTTGGCTGAGAGAGGTGGTGTCTGCTCTATGTTTGGACAAGAGTGTTGTACTTTCATCCCAAATAACACAAGTCCAGATGGTTCATTTACAAGGGCTCTGGATGGTTTGAAATCTCTGTCTGAGGAACTAGCTGAAAGCTCTGGAGTTCAGAACCCTCTGAGTGAGTGGTTCATCTCTACTTTTGGAAGATGGAGAGCTGTTGTCGTCACAGCTGTGATTACAATATTCGCAGTTGTGGTTATGTTAATTTGTTGTGGATGCTGCTGCGTTCCTTGTGTGAGGCATTTCTGCTTGAAGTGCATCAGTAGCGCAGTGGATGATAGGTTTCCTAAGCTGCCTTCCTATCAGATGGCTGTACAGGCAGGAGAGGGCTTCCCCCTTACAGGTGTCTATGAGGAAGAAGATGAAGACGATGAAGATGAGATGGCCTGACTTGGCTAAAGCATAGTTTAGATTCTTTGCTAAGGTTAACACATACCAGAAATGGAACAGAGTATATGCAATGTTTTGAAGTTGTTAAGAGTTGATAAATCAAATTTTGGGAAATTTAAGGGTTTTTGAGACAGTATTGAATTTATAAGGTCAAATTAAAGTCCAGTTGTTTTTTATTGAACGCCTTTTTAAAGGTATTGAATTTAACTTCATTATTCCTGCATATACCCTGTTGAGGCGTGATATTTGATAGGAGGGACAGTCCGCTTCATTTTATTGTTTTGTTTTTATTTTTATTTGTTTTATGGTTTCATTTTTACATTTATTTTTGTTTATTTTTGTTTGTTTTTGTTTATTCTTTATTACTTTTCCCGTTTGTTTTGTTTATTTCTTATTACATTTATTTGTTGTTTTGTTTATTTTGTTTATTTCTTATTACATTTATTTGTTGTTTTGTTTATTTTATTTTTATTCTTTGTTTTTGGTTGATTTCTTTGCTTTTTGTTACATTTATTTTTTAGATTGTTAGTTTTGTATTGCGTTTCCAGCATATAAGCTCTGACGGTTACCGTATATTTTCTTACGTAGTTTTGTTACCAATTAGTATTGATGCTTATTTTTATATAAGGGATTTATATTCTGGGTGGGTAACTTAGATGTAATATTGTTGTGGGTGGGAATGTTAGCGATTTCCATTGTGTATCCAGTTTTTAATTGCATACGCACATAGTACATATAGGGTTTTTGTTGACATGATGTTTGTCATGTCAAAAGGGGAATTGAAATATATGTATATCAGTATTACACCTGAAGCACACATATTATGCGTTATGATTTATGTTCACTTAATTCCACCATATAATGTGAAAATATATTCAAGATGGAACCTTTATTTACGGGTTTTATTTCCAATAGGGAAGAGTTTTTCAGTTACACGCCTGTACATACAACACACCCAACATTTGATGATTGACATATGAAGCTGATAGCTTGTTGGCTGAGAGGCGGATCACTCACAGAGTAGGGGAAGTTCTAGGGCGGTTCCAAGGCGGTTCGGTTCCAGGATTGGTCCCACGAGGCGATGACGTCATCTAGAGGTATAAAACCGTGGTCCGCCTTCGAAGATGTGTGTGTTGGACTTGTGCTCGGTGAGAGGTCTGTTGGTCGCTGTAAGGTTTATTCTTATAATGTACAATAAACCTGCCTAAAACTTGCACATTCGTTTCAGAGCTTTCCTTCAACTTTTGAACCGCAACAGGTGTTTAATACGCTTTGTCCAATTATTAACAAGAAACAAGAAAAAAATGTACACAAAACACTTCGGTGTTTAATACGCGTCATCGCCACGCGACGCGTCAGTGCCTCATTTGCCCTGCTTAAAATGGCGGCGACAGAAGCGAGCGAGTACAAAGAACTTCACAAGGAAACACGGTAAAAACAATTATTTCTTTGCGAGAAAAATATATTTCTTAGCTGACTTTATAGCAGACGTGCTCCTGAGCTTAACGAAATGTTCAAATCAGCTGGATTAAAAAACTTCGCCGAATTTTAGGCAGGCGGCTCGGACCGGACGCTTTGTTTCTTTAAATTTAGCTAAATAAACGCTTAAAAAATATATTTCTTAGCTGACTTTATGGAAGACGTGCTCCTGAGCTTAACGAAATGTTAAAATCAGCTGGATTTTTTAAAAAAACTTCGCCAAATTTTAGGCAGGCGGCTCGGACCAGACACTTTGTTTCTTTAAATTTAGCTAAATAAACGCTTAAAGGGGACCACAGATGCAAAATTCACTTTTTAATGTTTTTTTTACTCAACTTTGGGTATTTACTTCATAAAAAAACAGTCCTTGTGCCAAAAAAATGCACCCAGTGGTTTATTTACTCTAAGTAGATTTATTTATTTTTGATAAATACACCTGGATTCACACTTCCTGCAGTTATTGACGTCACAAGCCGTAGCCAATCACCTCAAACCTGAGTCCAGCCCCTCACCTAGCAACCCCTGGTTAGGCTCAACCCACTTCTGTATTAAACACATGACTGTTGTTTTTCATGATTTCATCTCATCTTTTGTTTATATGTTCTTAATTTCATGTGTACAGCACTTTGTTGCAGCTGTGGTTTTTTTTAAATGGCTTTATAAATAAAGTATAATTGTTATTTTTATGTTTTAGTTCAATTTTTAGTGTATTTGCGATCGCTCCCAACGCGCAGCCGGCAAAAATTAAACGAGCGGACCCCCGGCGTAGGGACCAGCGGCAACGGGACCCTCTTCTGGCGCGATGGAGCGGAGCTTCAACTGTACAGCCTCGCTGCTGCCTCGCAGCAGCGAGGACCTTCTCCTTACGGATTAATTTACGGGAGACACTTGGTGAACTTTGTGTTGTCTTGACTGGAACAGCGATAACTCCCAAAATCTCCGCGTGCAACGAGCGGAGCTGGCGAACACCGGAAGAGGAACAAGCTAACATTAGCTTCGGATTCGGCAGGTCTCATGCTAAAAGGAGCAGCTCATGGCGGCGCGCTCAGACGGGTTTCGGTAAGTTATCTTAAGCTAGCACTAACAGTAAGTCAAATGAGTAATAAAAAAAGAGCTAATTTTAAAACAACAACACATTACAGATACTGGCTGTTACAGAGGGCGTAAACAGATCGTTGAAGGGCGTGGACTTCAAGAAACCGGTCGTTCAAAACGAAAGTTAAAAATGGCAGAATTAAAAAGGGTATAATTAATTATCTAAGAATTATTTTGTGTATTAAAATGAATTAATATTGTCAAGATAGCACACAGACATAACATAAAAATTTTAAATACCTATATGTGGTCTCCTTTAAAAAATACATTTCTTACCTGACTATAGCAGACGGGCTCCTGAGCTGAACCAAATGTGAAATCAGCTGGATATAAAAATCCGCGGTGTGGTTTATGAGTGGTATCTTGCAAACAAAAACAGCAAACCTCACAGCTAAGCTAAATGCAGCTACCGGTACACCCAGAGCAAGGGGCGGGCAGCGACAGAGTCAGTCCGACCAGAGGAGGCTGTTTTCGGACACATGAGCTAGAAACGTCTGGAAGTGGCCCTCCTCTTCCTCTTCGCTCTCTGAGTCCTCTGCTGGCTGCTGCCCACAGCGCCCGTATAGCGGCCGAAACTGGTACTGCACCATTTTTGCTAAAAATGAAAAACGAAGAATCAGAGCGAAAAATGGGTCTAAAATATGGGAAAAAATCCATAAATAATACTCTTCGGTGTTTAATACGCAGGACATTCAAATGAGCAAAAAAACAGCGTATTATACACCGGTGAATACGGTAATCACAGCCACTGAATCTGCAATTAGGAACAACAATTTGACAGAAACAGAGGCTGAACAACTTCGGATGAAAATATCAGCTACCCTCTCCAGTGCCAAACTGCCTCCCTCAAATCTTACACCGCATGAAAGGAAAGCTATGACATCACTTAGCCAAGACCAAAACATCACCATTTTACCAGCGGACAAAGGAAGATGCACAGTAGTCGTCTGCAAAAACTCGAAAAGGAGAAAACAATCAATCGATCATTGTATTATAGATTGTACCTGGGGGAGGCCACTCCCTGTCTGTATGGACCTCCAAAATACACAAAGAAGATACACCTCTCAGACCCATTGTGAGCAGCATGAACTCAGTGATATACAATGTTGCTAAACATCTGGCTGGTATTTTAGCTCCTCTGGTTGGAAACTTTGTGGACTTGGAAAAGGCATTCGACCGCGTCCCTCGGGGGGTTCTGTGGGGGGTACTCCGGGAGTATGGGGTACCAGGCCCTTTGATATGGGCTGTTAGGTCCCTGTACGACCGGTGTCAGAGCTTGGTCCGCATCGCTGGCAGTAAGTCAGGCTCGTTTCCGGTGAGAGTTGGACTCCGCCAAGGTTGCCCTTTGTCACCGATTCTGTTCATAACTTTTATGGACAGAATTTCTAGGCGCAGCCAAGGTGTTGAGAGGATCCGTTTTGGTGGCCTTAGAATCGCTTCTCTGTTTTTTGCAGATGATGTGGTCCTATTGGCTTCATCAGATCGTGATCTACAGCTTTCGCTGGAGCGGTTTGCAGCTGAATGTGATGCGGCCGGGATGAGGATCAGTTCCTCCAAATCCGAGGCCATGGTCTTGAGCCGGAAAAGGGTAGCATGCCTTCTCCAGGTCGGGGAGGAGGTCCTGCCCCAAGTGGAGGAGTTTAAGTATCTCGGGGTCTTGTTCACGAATGAGGGAAAACTGGAGCGTGAGATCGATAGGCGGATAGGTGCAATAATAATAATAATAATAATAATAATAATGAATTCAATTTACTGTATAATGCACTTTTCATTAATAAAAATCTCAAAGTGCTAAAAGTGCAGCGTCCGTAGTGAAGCGGGCGCTGTACCGGTCTGTCGTGGTGAAGAGAGAGCTGAGTCAAAAGGCAAAGCTCTCAATTTACCGATCGATCTACGTTCCCACCCTCATCTATGGTCATGAGCTTTGGGTTATGACCGAAAGAACGAGATCTCGGATACAAGCGGCTGAAATGAGTTTTCTCCGCAGGGTGTCTGGACTCTCCCTTAGAGATAGGGTGAGAAGCTCAGTCATCCGGGAGGGACTCGGAGTAGAGCCGCTGCTTCTCCACATCGAGAGGAGCCAGTTGAGGTGGCTCGGGCATCTGGTTAGGATGCCTCCTGGACGCCTCCCTGGTGAGGTGTTCCGGGCATGTCCCACCGGGAGGAGACCCAGAGGAAGACCCAGGACACGCTGGAGGGACTATGTTTCTCGGCTGGCCTGGGAACGCCTTGGGATTCCCCCAGAGGAGCTGCTCCAAGTGGCTGGGGAGAGGGAAGTCTGGGCCTCCCTACTTAGGCTGCTACCCCCGCGACCCGACCCCGGATAAGCGGAAGAAAATGGATGGATGGATGGTTGGAAACACACCTCAGCATGTAAAAAACTCCATTGATTTTTCCAACAAAGTTCAACATTTGAAGCTGGCCCCAAGAGAAACTCTTGTATCATAGGATGTGACTTCTCTGTTCACATGTATACCCATTTCTGAAGCAGTAGAAACCGTCAAAAAACGACTTCTACAAGACAAGGATTTGGACAAAAGGACCAACTTCACCCCAGACCACATCTGCACCCTGCTGGATCTCTGCCTCTCCACCACTTATCAGAGTCAGAGTCAGAGTCAGAGAGAATTTATTGTCATTTGCACCGCATGTAGTACATGTGTTGAAAACGAGATTATGTACACAGGGTCCCAGTTACATCCAACAACAAATGCAAGAGAAATACAATAATAACATCTAGGATTAACTAAGAGAGACATCACATCAGCTAGTAATACACTAAGCCCTAATGTAGTAGAAAAACATCATTATAAACAGCAGCACGAACATGAGCAGATGGTCACAGATGAACGCAGCAACAAGAAACAGATGGTCACAGATGAACGCAGCAACAAGAAACAGATCAGTACAGTATCAGTATGATGTGACATTTTGCAGTGTTTATTCTTATTATTTATTTATTCATGAGTCTGACAGCCTCAGGGTAGAAGCTGTTTCTCAGTCTAGTGGTTCTACATTTGATGCTCCTCAACCTCCGTCCCGAGGGGAGTGGTGCAAAGAGTGAGTGTGCTGGGTGAGTGAGGTCTTTCATGATGCAGGTGGCTCTTTTTCTGCATCTGGAGGTGTAAATGTCTGTGATGGTGGGGAGACTGACTCCCACAGACTTCTGTGCAGCCTTCACCACTCTCTGCAGAGCTTTTCTCTCTGCAACTGTGCAGCCTCCATGCCACACGTTGATGCTGGAGCACAGGACGCTCTCCACTGCACACCTGTAGAACGAGGTGAGGACTGGGCTTCTCAGACCGGCTCGTCTCAGCCGTCTGAGGAAGTAGAGTCTCTGATGACCTTTCTTGATCAGGCTGGTGGTGTTATTGCTCCAGCTGAGGTTATCATTCAAGTGTACACCCAGGTATTTGTAGCTGGAGACCACCTCCACCGCAGATCCACCTATATACAGTGGGGTGTGGGTGTGTTTGTTCCTTCTGAAGTCCACAATCATCTCCTTCGTCTTCTTCACATTCATGTGAAGGTTGTTCTCTTTGCACCAGCTCTCCAGATGTTCCACCTCCTGTCTGTAGCTGGATTCATCATTATCTGTGATGCATCCCACCACAGCTGTATCATCTGCAAACTTAACAATATGACAGCCTGGATGTGTGGCTATACAATCATATGTGAGCAGAGTGAACAGAAGAGGGCTCAGCACACATCCCTGAGGAGAGCCAGTGCTGAGGGTGATGGTGGAGGAGGAGAAGTTGTGGATCTTCACGGACTGTGGTCTGTCTGTTAAGAAGTCTAAGACCCAGTTACAAATAGAGGGGCTTAGTCCAAGTGTGGATAGTTTGTCTATCAGAGTTTGGGGGATCATGGTGTTGAAGGCAGATGTGAAGTCCACAAAGAGCAGACGCACGTATGAGTCCTTCTGATCCAGGTGGGTGAGAGCAGTGTGGACCACGGAGGAGATGGCATCCTCTGTTGATCGGTTCTCACGATATGCATATTGATGAGGGTCCTTATTTCAAGTTCAATGACTGTTTTTACAGACAGAAGCACGGCAGTGCCATGGGATCTCCAGTGTCACCCATTGTTGCCAACCTTTACATGGAGGAAGTGGAACAGAGAGCCTTAAACTCCTATGAGCGGACAACTCCAAGCCATTGGTTCCGATATGTGGATGATACCTGGGTCAAAATCCAAGCCAGGGAGGTGGAAGCGTTCACCAGACACATTAACTCGGTCGACAACAACATCAAGTTCACCAGAGAGGATGCAAACGACAACAAGCTGCCTTTTTTGGACTGTTTGGTACATATGGAGGGAGAGGACAGTCTTAACATTGAAGTTTACAGAAAACCAACCCACACAGACCAATATCTGCTGTTTGACTCTCACCATCCACTAGAGCACAACCTTTCTGTCATCATAACCTTACAGCATCGGGCAGAACACATCCCCACAAGGACAGAAGGGAAGAAAAAGGAACAGAAACACATCAACAAATCTCTGCAAACATGTGGATATCCCAACTGGGCTTTTGTCAAGTCAGCGAGGAAATGCTGCTCGGCTTCTAACTGGAGTTCATAGAGGGAGCACATCACCCCCACTCTGGCTTCACTCCACTGGCTGCCTGTTCATTTTAGAGTTCATTTTAAGATTCTTTTATTTGTTTTTAAAAGTTTAAATGGTCTTGCTCCATCCTACCTCTCTGAGCTGCTTCACCCATACTCTCCTGCTCGGTGCCTCAGATCAGCTGATCAGCTGCTTCTGGAGGTGCCGAGGTCCAAACGGAGGCTCAGAGGGGACAGAGCTTTTTCTGTTGCTGCTCCAAAACTGTGGAACGATCTCCCTCTTCCCGTCAGACAAGCTCCTTCACTGTCCAGTTTTAAAACTCTTTTAAAAACACATTTTTACTCACTGGCTTTTAGCACAGACTGATTTTGTTCTGCACTGTTTTTATTGTTTTTATTGATCTTAATGTTTTAACAACTGTTTTATTTTTATGTGTTTAAATGTTCTTGATTTTATGTACAGCACTTTGTTGCAGCTGTGGTTGTTTTAAAGGGCTCTATAAATAAAGTATTATTATTATTATTATTATTATAAATCTGCTAAACACAATAATGAACAGAAAAAGACTAACAGACGAAAAAAACATTGTCATTCCTTATGTTGCTGGAGTCTCAGAGAATTTCAGAAGGATTTTCAACAAACACAACATCCCAGTACATTTCAAACCCAGCAGGACTCTCAGACAGAGGCTGGTGCATCCTAAGGACAAAACACCCACACACAAACACAAGCCGTTTTCGCATTGGCCAGCCCTCAATGGCCCGGGCCGCCCCCGGTTTGCCCATAGCCCGAACTGGCCCGCCCGCGTTCATTACGCATTATGTAGAGAGCAAGCCTTGAAGTGGGTGGGGTGTTCACTTGACGTGGGTGGAGTGTTCACTTGACGTGGGTGGAGTGTTCTTTTAAGAGCGGACACGCCGCTAAAAAATGTTTGTTAGCTGAATATATATATTAGTGTTTCTGAGCTAAATTTTTGTTAATGACTGATTACAATTCAGCTTATGTTAGGACGTAAATAACACGAAGCGCGCACCCATAGCCTACAGAGCATTTCCGCCTTTCTATAAAGTTCTATAAAATATAACTAATATTCTCTAACTCTTGCGCGTAGCCAGGGTTTAAAATATAACTGATAATCTCTAAATCCTGCGCGCGCCAGAATTTTACAGGCGGCAAATCCTTCATAGGAAAGGTTGACTCCAAAAAAACTAATAAGCCGCTGTGGCGTAAAGGGATAAGCACTTGGCTTTAAGCACACGTTTTATCTTGACCCGTAGGCTACGAGTTCGAATCTCAGCTGGGTCAAGTTATTTTATGTTTGTCTTTTATTGGAGAAAATAAAAAGAAGTTGTTACTACTTCTTTTTAGTAACTACTTACTAAATGAGCTGGACTCATCATTGTTTGTGATGCATCCCACCACCGCTGTATCATCTGCAAACTTAACAATATGACAGCCTGGATGTGTGGCTGTACAATCATATGTGAGCAGAGTGAACAGAAGAGGGCTCAGCACACATCCTTGAGGAGAGCCAGTGCTGAGGGTTATGGTGGAGGAGGAGAAGTTGTGGATCTTCACGGACTGTGGTCTGTCTGTTAAGAAGTCTAGTACCCAGTTACAAATGGAGGGGCTTAGTCCAAGTGTAGATAGTTTGTCTATCAGAGTTTGGGGGATCATGGTGTTGAAGGCAGATGTGAAGTCCACAAAGAGCAGACGCACGTATGAGTCCTTCTGATCCAGGTGGGTGAGAGCAGTGTGGACCACGGAAGAGATGGCGTCCTCTGTTGATCGGTTCTCACGGTATGCATATTGATGAGGGTCCTCGTTGATGTTGACGGTTGCCTTGATGTGGGACATGACCAGTTTCTCAAAACATTTAGCGACTATCGGGGTGAGGGCCACCGGTCTATAGTCATTCAGACCAGTCACTGTGGAGCTCTTTGGGACTGGGATGATGGTCGCGGTCTTCAGGCAGGTGGGAACTGACTCCAGTGCAAGTGAGGTGGTGAAGATGTCAGCCAGCACCTCACAGAGCTGGTCCGCACATTCCTTCAGAACTTTCCCTGGGATGTTGTCTGGTCCGGTTGCTTTATGAGGATTAATCCTTCTGAGACTGCCTCTCACTTCTGCTGCGGTCACTCTGAGATGCTCTTCATCTGGTGATGAGGTGAGTCTGGTGCTAGCTGGTCTGTTTGGATCTTCAAAACGTGCATAAAACTTATTGAGGGCATCAGGCAGAGATGGGTCCCTGGGGCATTGTTTGTTCTTGCCTTTGTAATCTGTTATGCATTTAATACCCTTCCACATGCTCCGTGGGTCTTGTGAGGTGAACTGTCCCTCGATCCTCTGTGCATACATGGCCTTGGCCTTCTTAATGCCATCCTCCAGTTCTTTCCTGCTCTTTCTCAGCTCCTCTGTATCTCCGGACTTGAATGCAGTGTCCCTGGCTGCTAGCAAGGCGCGGACTTCTTTATTTAACCAGGGTTTTCGGTTCGGGTAAGATTTAACATATTTTTTTATGGATACATTTTCAGAGCATGTGCTGATGTAACCCAGGACTGAGGAAGCATAAAGTTCCAGGTCAACTGAGCTCCCATCAGTAGCTGCCTCCCTGAAGACAGACCAGTTTGTCTTCTCAAAACAGTCTTTCAGCATGGGGGTACTATCTTGAAGCCACAGCTTGATCTCTCTTTGTTCCGGCTTGGAGCGCCTGAGTGGGGGAAGCTGTCTTGGGACCAACAACAAAGCACAGTGATCGGAAGCTCCGAGCGGTGGGCGTGTCTTCGCCGTGTACGCCCCCTTCACATTAGTGTAGACTTGGTCAAGCGTTTTATTTCCTCTTGTTGCTGTGAAAACGTGCTGATTGAAGGTTGGGAGAGAGGCCTGTAGGTCCACGTGATTGACGTCACCACAAACAATGAAGAGCCCCTCAGGATATTTACACTGCAGCGAGGTGAGTAAGTCATGAATTTCTCCCTGGGCGTCATTAGCATTAGCATCAGGCGCTATGTAAATAGCACTGATTAGAATCACAGAATAGTCGCGGGGGAGATAGTGCGGGCGGCACCTTACTGTGATCAACTCCACGGCAGCTGAACAAAGCCTTTTGATCACAGCACAGTTCGTGCACCAATCTTTGTTCACGTAAATACAAACACCACCGCCTCGTGTTTTCCCCGTAGTCTCGGTGCACCGGTCTGTTCTGAAAAAGAGTCTGTCATCCAGCTCATAAACAGAGTCCGGTGTATCCTCAGAGATCCACGTTTCCGTGAGGCAGAGCACAGAGCACCTCCTCATTTCCTCCGACGTGGTCACTCTCAAACGAAGTAGATCCATTTTGTTGTCCAGCGAGCGGACGTTGGACAGAAAAAGAGCCGGCATCGGGGGTCTCCCGGTTTTAGCGTCTGCCCGCAGTCTCGTCATAATTCCTGCTCGGCAGCCCCTCTTCTTTCCTCGGGAGCACCGCTTCCTTTTCTTTCCCCTGGAGCGTGAAACGGAGCGCATCTGCTTCCAGAAAGATGTTCTTAACAGCTCCAATCTTCCGAGCTCTGATTTGAGTTCGTTGCTGATTTCAGCTGTGCCCTGTGGTAAATCCGCTCCGATTCTTAACAGTTCAGTTCGGCTATAATTCACCCGCAAAAAACGCGCAGAGTCAGGTACAAAAACACTATTAAAATTACTAAAAACTAGGGATGAACCGGGAGCTCGTGAAGCTGCGGCTGGTCTGAGCGCGGCCATCTTTTTGTCTTTGTGTCATCTTTACGTCCTAACATAAGCTGAATTGTAATCAGTCATTAACAAAAATTTAACTCAGAAACACTAATTTAGCTAACAATTATTTTAGGGGTTTCTGTAGTTAAATATTAATGAAATCAGTTCGCGCACATAGGTTGTTGTTTGAATGAGTCCCGCCCCTGCTGCAAACAACAAATCAAATGTGAGCGGTACATGACGTCAAACTGGGTCCGTGGGGCCGGCCCGATCAGAACCACGGTGGAGATGGTTCCAAAACAAGGGCGGATCCCGGGCAGAAAAGGAAAATGCGAACACGCCGAACCCGGGTTAGAAGCAGGGTGGAGCCGTGGAGAGCCGGGGAGGGCTGGCCAATGCGAAAACGGCTACAGTGGTGTAGTGTACGCAGTCCAGTGCAGCGAGGACTGCCCAGACCGCTACATTGGAGAAACTAAGCAGCCCATCCACAGAAGAATGTCCCAACACAGGAGAGCAACCTCCTCTGGACAAAACTCAGCTGTTCACCTCCACCTCACGGACAAGGGTCACTCTTTTGAGGACTAGAATGTGCAAATTTTGGACCGAGAGCACAGATGGTTTGAGAGGGGTGTGAAGGAAGCTGTTCATGTTCAGAGAGAAAAACCTTCTTTTATCAGAGGAGGAGGTCTGAGATTTCAACTTTCTAAGACATATAACTCAGTTCTGGGGCTGATTCCCAAACGTTTTACACCGGATGGGAGCAGAGGTGTCTTGTCTGTGAATTAGACTAGCAACGTTTTTTGAGAAACCTCTGTTGTTGGTTTGGGAGGGTGTTTTTGTCAATTTACATACAGTTGTGTGTCTTCTGTCAGAGATCTCAAGGGAACTCCCTACTGTTAAGGTGTGATCTGTGAATAATGTGTCAAAATGACTTGCTCAGAAGTTGTTTTTGTTAAGTTCAGCTAAATCTCAAACTAAGCGTCGAGATGGCTCTTCACTTTCAGACACTTTCCTAAACATTCCTCTTTGTTATCTAAACAGACTTTCTGTCAACCTTGAAGTTTTTGCTTCACTCTTTTTCTCTCCTCGCTTGGCTCACGGACCAATGAGGAAACTATGTTCTAATCTAACTTCAGTGTGCTTTGGACTACTCTGACTGACGAAGCCCTCTGGAGTGAGGGTGAAACGTTTCTACAAAAAAGAAACTGTCCAGATGAACTGATTGAGAATGAGCGGATTTGATACCTGGACTATTGAGAATGAACTTTCTTGTCTTGAACCACTTTGGACATGTCTGCCTGCCTGGGAGGAGTCAACGAGGGACAAGCCCCCAGAAACCATCTTGGCTACAGCAAACTGGTTGGTCCACTTAAGTTGTTTACTTGGTGGGTTAACTTCAGTGTGCTTTGGACTACTCTGACTGACGAAGCCCTCTGGAGTGAGGGTGAAACGTTTCTACAAAAAAGAAACTGTCCAGATGAACTGATTGAGAATGAGCGGATTTGATACCTGGACTATTGAGAATGAACTTTCTTGTCTTGAACCACTTTGGACATGTCTGCCTGCCTGGGAGGAGTCAACGAGGGACAAGCCCCCAGAAACCATCTTGGCTACAGCAAACTGGTTGGTCCACTTAAGTTGTTTACTTGGTGGGTTAACTTCAGTGTGCTTTGGACTACTCTGACTGACGAAGCCCTCTGGAGTGAGGGTGAAACGTTTCTACAAAAAAGAAACTGTCCAGATGAACTGATTGAGAATGAGCGGATATGTTCTAATCTCAACATTTTTAGAAAAAGCGTTTTGCTTCCCGGAACGCTTGAGAGTGAAAAAGACAGCGAGACCTGAAAGCTCTCTGTCTTGTCAGCTGATTAAGTTTGGTCAAGAGCAAAAGACTGACTTATCAGTGGAACTGATGGACGTCTCCATCCAGTTCACCGAGCAAAAGCTCTCTAGAACTTTCTTGAGGAATGCTTTATTTTGAAACTAACCCAGAAGCTGCCACTGTCTTTGACGGAGAAAGCAGGCCTCACGACACGTCGAATCCATAAACACGCCGAGGTATGACCAGACTTCATGGGCCCAGAACCTGTGAAGCTAAACTGCTTCTCAACTCTACCAAACGAGACAGACGTCTAAACAGGTACAGAGTTGCGGATGTTTAATGGAATGTGCACGGGAGTCGAGCTGGTTTTTGTATGGAGAAGTGTCATTTCTGGTTAAACTCAAAATAGATTTCTTCCTCTCTCCATCTTTAATCTATTCTTCTTCAACCTCTCTTATCTCAAATTCTAAGCTGGTAACTACATTTTTAAGCTAAGAGCCACAGACTAAGTATATTGACAACCTGTATTTATGTCTGTTGTTGCAATTTAAATGTGCTGACGTGTTAAATTGCATGAAACGTGAAATCAGTCAATCCAAGTGTAATGGTGTTAATTTTAGTTGATTTATTTTAAATAAATGGTAGTGTCTTTGGCATACCAAACCAAAGTTAACGTCTCATTGTCACTCTATGGCTTCTGTCTTATGATCCATCATTATGATCACAGAAATATTGGGTAAACTGAAAAAGAAAAGAATCCGTGAAATACTTTTCAATCTGAATAAGTAATTAAGATATATAAAGTGAGTCAGTTTAATATTGACCTCCCTCATATATCCTATACCACTACAGCTGTATCATCTGCAAACTTTACAATGTGACAGCCTGGATGGGTGGCTGCACAATCATATGTGAGCAAAGTGAACAGGAGAGGGCTTAACACACATCCTTGAGGAGAGCCAGTGCTGAGGGTTATGGTGGAGGAGAAGTTGTGGATCCTCACTGACTGAGGTATGTTTGTTAAAAAGTCTAGTACCCAGTTACAAATGGAGGGGCTTAGTCCCAGTGTGAATAGTTGGTCCATCAGAGTTTGGGGGATCATGGTGTTGAAGGCAGATGTGAAGTCCATAAAGAGCATACGGACGTATGAGTCCTTTTGTTCCAGGCGGGTGAGAGCAATGTGGACCACAGAAGAGATGGCTTCCTCTGTTGATCGGTTCTCACGGTATGCATACTGATGAGGGTCCTCGTTAATGTTGATGGTTGTTTTGATGTGTGTCATGACCAGTTCTACAAAGCATTTTGCAACTATCGGGGTGAGGGCCACTGGCCAATAGTCATTCAGACCAGTCACTGTGGAGCTTTGTGGGACTGGGATGATGGTGACTGTCTTCAGGCAGGTGGGAACTGTCTCCAGGGCAAGTGAGGTGTTAAAGATGTCGGCCAGCAATTCGCAGAGCTGATCAGCACATTCTTTCAGCACTTTCCCGGGTATGTTGGCCGGTCCGGTTGCTTTGAGAGGGTTGATCCTCCTGAGACTACTCCTTACTTTTTCTGCGGTCATGCTGAGACGCTCTTCATCTGGTGGTGAGGTGAGTCTGGTGCTGGGTGGTCTGTTTGGGTCTTCAAAGCATGCATAAAACTTGTTGAGGGCATCAGGCAGATATGAGTCTTTGGGGCATTGTTCACTCCTTCCTTTATAATCTGTTATGCACTTAATGCCCCTCCACATGCTCCGTGGGTCTTGTGAGGTGAACTGACCCTCAATCCTCTGTGCATATTTGGCCTTGGCCCTCTTAATGCCAGCAACAAGCTCTATCCTAGTCCTTCTCAGCTCCTCTGAGTTTCCAGACTTAAAGGCAGTGTTCTTGGCTGCCAGCAGGGTGCGAACTTCTGCATTCAGCCAAGGTTTTGTGTTGGGGTAGCATTTAACATATTTTTGATAGACATTTTCAGAGCATGTGCTGATATACCCCAGTACTGAGGAGGTGTATTGTTCAAGATCAATCAATCCTCCGTTTTCAGCAGCTTCTCTGAAAACATGCCAGTCTGTTCTTTCAAAACAGTCTCTCAGCATGGAGCCACTGTCCTAGATCCAGCATTTAACTTCCTTTTGTACTGGTCTGGAGTGTCTTATTATAGACCCAGATTAAATATTAAATATGAATATTCTATATTTATCCCCACAGTAATAGTGCTTACTAGTGCTAGTGCTTACCTATAACCTAAATATTTGAGTAAACATTTTTAATAATCACGTTAAAAGTTACAATTGTCATCTTTGTTATCTTAAAAAAACAATTTTTGAAAATATCCTGATGCATGCTCAATAATCCAGGTAGAAAAATCTAAAAAAAAAAAACTAAGTCTGGTCCTCCATTTTTGGAAATGGGACAGTTTTATAGTTTGAACATGACACATTTACTATGTTCCATTGTGAATAAAATTGACAGAATTTGCAAATCTTTGCATTGTGTTTATTCACACTATTCAACGTTCCAACATTTTTTAAACTGGGTTTGTATGAATATTCTTCAACTTTTAGTATGTGGAAACTCTTCATTAATATATGGTTATATTGACTGTATCCAACCATTATGAAAACTTTGAATAAAAATTATTGTTGCTACAAATAAAGTCCAGTTGTTCTGTATTGAACGCCTTTTTTGAATAAAAATTAAACTAGCAATAAAGCTTGTGCGCATAACGCTCCTACCGTAAGGGTACTTGGTGTTCAGTCGATCATCAGCAGACCTCGACCACGGCAACAGGTCATCGTCACAGCCGTTGGGCATCCCATTGTACCCAATTCCAACTATTTTATTCTCCTGATTCACGATACATGCACCAACCTGTAGGGGCAGGGTTCAACATAACACATCAAAACACACATTTGTATCATTATCAGTCCCCTGAATAAAGCTGAATATAGGCTTTGTGTCAAGACTTTACATCAGTGGTCGTGGTCTTCAATTAAAATTCAGTAAGATCCCCCAAAAGAGGTAAAAAGTCACTGCTGCATTAACGGTTTTTGCTGCTTCTTTATCTTTTCAAATTGCAGATTGCATAATGCATGCAGGGATCCCACTAGTACTAACTACATCGCAACTTGCAAAAACAAAGAAGAACGAAAGAAAGAAAAAGGCATGGCCATCCTGCCTGTAATTTTTGTCAGTGGCAAATTAGCACTTTGTAAATTCAGTTTTGACAACTCTAATCACTGGCAGCATTTAAGAGGACAGTTTGTGCTACTGTTCTGATAATGGTATGTTTCTCTGGAACAGTCCATCAACTTTGGAAACAGCCTGCATGTTCAGGCTCTGCTACAAAGGAGGAGCTCAGATCAAAAGAGGAAAAAAGATTGTTAAAAAAATAATATATATATATATATATATATATATACACACACACACACACACACACACACACACACACACACACACACACTAAAACTACTACTTACTACTTGGTATTTACAAGTATTAAGTGGTTTTTCACTTATACTTAAGTATTAAGTGGTTTTTCACTTATCGCAGGGCTTCAGGGCACAGGTCCATCGCAATAAACGAGGAACTGTAGTTGCCATGCCAGGTCATTAGATTGGCACACTGAATTTTGTACCTGAGAGTTTTTTGTTTATTTGACGGTGATTTCAATTTTTTTTGAAGGCTATATTATATACAAATCAAATGTGAACATTAATTTATTTGTACAGTTTGTACAGTTATTCTGAGGCTTTTATATTGTTTATAATGATATTAAATTATATGGTTATCGACCGAAATTAAGAAATATTTTGTGATAAAAGTTTTGGCCATATCGTCCAGCCCTAACGACAGGCCTTCAAATTAAAAACTATAATAATAAAAATGTGTTTCAGTTTAAATACAAACCTGGGAACTAGGGTCTTTGCTCCTTTGTGCTGACAAAAAAGCTACAGCCATGAAATACTCCGGCCATTCCAGGTAGTCTTCTCTTTTAAGGGTTGTGTCCCTACAGAGAAACAAGAGACAGAACAGGTTTTAATGGAAACGGGAAGAGTTCCACACACGTTGCACTGATTTGTACAAAACTGGTAAACTCTGCATTTATTGGTTATTAAATTGTCACTGATATCTGAAGAAAATCCCGTTTGAAAAGTCCACATGGTGTAGAAACATACATTTGTGTAGTTTTACCAAGTGTAATGATGTCATTTTACTATATTTTATCAATCAAAATGGCGCCGGTTGTCATGGCACGCTATCTAACTCCTCTCCTGAACTTTTTACTGCCGTTCGTGTTCTGCCTTTTTTTCATCGACGATGCATCCTCGCTCCTGGTCTATGATCGCTCAACTCTTCTAAGTCTCCAAGACTCGCTGATCAACACACCACTGGCAAATATGGACATTTCAAGCCTCCTCCACCTCCACCTTTCTTGGCGTCCATTCCTGCCTACCTACAACGCAACGCGACCACGCTGCCAAGCAACAAGCGGCGCAGAAGACGCGGAACAAGGGCAGGCGTCCTGGTGAGATTTAAAAAGTATCTCTCGTCTCACAACACGCCGACGGCTGACTTACCTCCTGAATTCAGCGTCTTTGATGTCCGTCGTTCTTTCGCTCGCCGCCACAGATGCCTTGTTGCTATCAATCATGACGCCAGCGATCAGTATCCATTTTGTCCCCCCGTGAGAACACTGAAGCGAGGCTGCGTTAAACAGACCCTCCGCCCGCTCGCTCGAGCTGAGAGTGACGTAACTGGCTGTGTTCCAGTACGTGCAGCGCTGTTTAACGCCAGATCGATCACTAATAAAACTTTTATATTAAGTGATTTGATCTCAACTCATCGTCTGGATCTGTTTTTGATTACGGAAACCTGGCAGAAATCTGGAGACAACAGCTGCTTCTCTGAACTCCTCCCAAATGGCTACGCCCACCTGAGCGCTCCGCGTGGGTCTGGAAGGGGGGGGGGGCTGGCTGCAGTCTTCAATGAGGCGTTCAAATACCGTTTGTTGCCTCAGAAAAACTACACCAGTTTTGAAAGCATGATTTTTGTGCTGGAATCTGCAAAACCTATTCTGTGTGGCCTCTTTTATCGGTCTCCTCAATACAATAAAAACTTTCTCAGTGAGTTTTCTGAACTACTGGCTGACTTACTGCCAAAGTTTGACTCTTGGCTTTTCTGTGGGGACTTCAACGTGCACACCTGCTGCCCAAGTAATCAGCTTGGATGTGAGTTTCAGGACCTCCTGGACTCTTTCAACCTGTCGCAGTCGGTCTCGGGGGCCACACACAGTCAGGGTCATACACTCGATTTAATTATCTCCCACGGCCTTCAAATACCTACTGTGGAGATCCTGGACACCTGTATTTCAGACCATTTTCCCATATTATTTGAATTTTTCACCTCTCCTGCACCGAAAGCTATTCTCCCAGCACGTTTCTGCCGCTCCATCACCCCATTAACTCCAAGTCAGTTCACTGATGCCTTTAAGAGCACTGAATTTTGCTCTGCTGTCAGCCTGGACCCATCTCTACATCCTGAGGACTTCATCAGCTCCTTCCATCACACCTGCACGACGATCTTGGACTCCATCGCTCCTCTCAAACAGGCATCTTCAAAGAACAAACCTTCACCATGGCTCAACGAAACGACGCGAGCTCTTCGACAACGTTGCAGAAAAGCAGAGCGAATATGGAAGCGCGACCGGCTTCATGTATCTCAAGGAATACTGAGAGACTGTCTCTGTGAGTATCATAATGCTGTGAAACAGGCCAAGTCACAGTACCTCTCCAATTTAATCTCCACCAGCTCCAACCGGCCGAGGACGCTTTTCAGCACACTCCAGTCTGTCATCAACCCATCTGTCAATGTTCTGAAAACTGCCACACAGTCTACCTGCGATGACTTTCAGAGCTATTTTGTCAACAAAATAGACTCTATCAGGCAGAACATTGTCAGTTCATCCAACACCATCCAGTCATGTACCTCTGCAATAACCACAGCTGTTTTTGACCATTGACCTGGTTTCACTCCCTCACCTCACCAAGGTGGTTCAGCAGATGAAACCAACTAACTGTTCTCTGGACATCATTCCCTCTAAAATGTTCAAACAATCCTTTGATGTAATTGGTCCTTGTGTTTTGTCATTTATTAACAGCTGTCTATCTTCAGGTTTTGTGCCATCTGCTTTCAAACACGCTGTGGTCAGGCCTCTTCTCAAAAAACCAGGCCTAGATCCTACAGCTCTCTCTAATTTCAGACCAGTTTCCCATCTGTCATTTCTATCAAAGGTCCTAGAAAAGATTGTTTTTATTCAACTTCAATCTTTTCTAGAACTCAACAACCTGTTTGAAAAATTTCAGTCAGGTTTTCGAGCTCGTCACAGCACTGAATCTGCACTGCTCAAAGTACAGAATGACATTCTTCTGTCCCTGGATGCAAAAAACCCTGCTCTGCTGGTGATGTTAGACCTCTCAGCAGCTTTTGACACCGTCGACCATCAGG